>VZRH01001122.1:26349-52817 GCA_013397555.1 Urocynchramus pylzowi | reverse complement strand
AAAAAAAAAAAAAAAAAAGGGAAGTGACAAAGTGAAAAAATTGCATTTGCACTGTGCTGCTTACAGACTGAGATTCTAAGGCTGCTTCTGAGAAGTAGGAAGCACAAGGAAGTTTATGATGAGTTTCCTTCCTTTCCCCTTTTTGTTTTCCAGCTTTTTAGTCTATATTTAGGCGGGGAAGAAAGCACCTGTGTTTTTCCAAGGCACAAGATAGGCATTTGTGGACTGAGCTCTGTTCTTCACTAACACTGAAAAACAAAATTGAAATATTTCCTAAAAGGCATGTTCCAGCACAAAGAGGAGTTCAGCCAGAGGAGCACGAGACTGACTGATGCAGCAGTGCCCTAGCATCCCACACAACTGACATGTGTGAAACTGAGGCAGATTCACACAGGACCATTTCTGCCACAAGCTGATGCAAAGGCATATAGAAAGTTTTCATAACCACAAGAGACCTTTTCAAATTTACAAACCTCAGTGTCAAAAAGACCCATTCCAGCCACCTAACTCAATGTCAAACAAAGCATGCAGCTTTGCTCACAGAAATTTGTGGGGAACTTTTGGGAGATGAATCCACATCATGTATTCCTGTGTAGGAATAGCATATAGGAACTAGTGGAACCTCCACATATGGGAACCTATATGCTTAAGCAGTTTTTCTTTTCAGCACTATGGAAAGAATTTAATATTTAAAAGCCTAATGCAAAGCCTGCTGGAGCCACAGAAAGGAAATGCACATGTCTACATCAGAGATAGTGATTTTGCTCTCTTCACAGAAGCTAATGAACATAAATAGGCACTCTGATGGCAGCTGATCTCATGCCAAAATAAATATCTAAAAACAGTCACATGAATCATGCTTGGAAGTGCCTTTCTTTTCATCAGCTGTAAAAGAGGCTTAGGATGAATAGTTCAGATAGATACATCCACACTCTACACATCAAAAGTCAGATGAAATAAAATCCTGCCAGAGAATTTTTTTGCAGACTGTAATGGAATTTCATTCAAATCTGTTCTTGCATGGTTACTGTATAAGATTGGACTTGGCAACACAACAAATGTAGTAATTCTCTATATATGGAAAATGTAAAAGGTCACCTATAAATTCGGGAGTTGATGGTTTCTACTACAGAAAATTTCTGAAATGGAAAAAAAAATCACATAATACTATCATAACAGTGAAAATACTGTCTAAAATAACCCTAAAATCTGTTTCAGTGAAGAACAGATAACAAATGTATAGTTGCAATATGCATTAAACCTGCTGATTTGTAGCAGGTTGCAAGATATAACTCATTTTTTTCAGACTACAAAATATTTGTGCTTATAATAGTAGCTTTTGAAACAATATTTTGTATCTTGAAAGAAATAGAAATTAAACTATTGAGGTAATCTACACATGTTTCTTCTCTAAACTGGAAAACTGGAATGTTTTTACTTTCTTCTACATATTGTCTATAAATATTACGTGAGATTGATGATTTTACAGTCAATGCCCTATACCAAAGATAGAAATTATGCTGATATGGCATTCTGCTCAAGAAATATACATTTTCATGTCCCTAACGTGACCAAAAACTTGACTTGGTTTAAAAGCTGTTAAAATTAACTGCAGTACTTCCTTTGTGTACTCACATCTTCATCATTTACAGTCTACTTGATAAACTGAGAAAAATCATTTCACATCAGGTTCAGCTTATTTAAACAATTTCACCCTGGTTTATTAAATAAAATAAGCCTGTGCAAGATCTCCAGTTAGAATGAAGAAAAGACTCTGCAGTTTCAGAGTAATGATAATAATGTCTGTTGTTTTTATGTATTGATTGGAGGAAAAATCAGTGTTCTACTTCAGAACTGCAGAGGAATGAATTTTCTTAAAACTCAGAGCTATATTTTTCATGAGTAATGTATGTTGCTAAAGCCAATACTGTCAGATTTATTAGCAATGTGATGCTCAAAACTTAAATCAACAATATTAATCCAGGAATGTTAATTACAGAGCTATTTTGCAAACTACCATGATTATGCAGGATCAAGAGTTAGTTTTACCACCAGGAAGTAATTCAATTCTTCTTTCCTTTTTAAAAAAGTAATTTTTAAATGATCCATAAAATGGATCATTTTATGGATCATTTAAATGGCCATCTTAGCTGCTAACACAAAATGGCCATCTTAGCTGCTAACCACTTAAGTTGGTCCAGGGTAAAACCCCTATTTTTAAGCATTAATTAGGGACTTAAGTTCTTTAAGGGAGCAGTTGTTTTTGTTGTTGTTGTTGTTTCTTGGGGGGAGGGTTGACTTTTTTTAATTTTTTTGTCTTTATTTAGAATTAAGATAAACTTGTAAGAAGCCTAAAGTCCTGTGAAAACTGGAGAAAAATCAGTAGGAGCAGTTTATTTAATTATACCATAGCTCAAATAAAAAATAAGAAACCACTGGAAAAGAAAAATACTTAGGAACTGAATGTCATTGTAGTTTACCTGTATAAGTCTTTACATCCACATGAACCAAAAATATGTTTCTATAATGACATAATGAAAGCTACCTTTTATATATTGAAGCCTTGAAGTCTGAAATCTTATCATTTCAACATGAGATTAATTAATTATGAGAAAGAAAGGTGAGTTTGCCACAGCTGAGGAACTGGATTAGTATTTTATAGAATTAGCCATCTCCATCTTTTGATTAAGCTGTGCTGGGAAATATCTCTTCTGTACTATAAATCAGTAGAAGACATTTTGTTTAAACTGCAAGCATAAAATATGAAATATTTTAGGCCAGTTTCTGCTTCCTCAAATGATAATAGAAAATTTCCTGAATCATTCAGGACTAGCACTGTGACTTACTAGATGCCTCTCTGTCATACATATTAATTGAGAAGACATTAACTACTAAACAGAAAGCTAATTCATGGTCACAGAGCAGGCATTTGAAAGCTAACTAATGCTGAGGCAGTATGGAGAGAATTTCTTTAGATAGTAAAGTACATAAGAGCCATTTTAAACACCACTAGCCTGATCTGAGGAAATAAGATGACATCTGGCATATGCAGGAAGTGTTAATGTTTGAGAGGGAGAGAGCAGTAATACTGGCACCCTTGGAATCTGGAAGGAGTTTTATGACCAGAGTCTTTAAAGCTGTGCTGCAATCCTGCTGGAGGGAATGAAACAAGCAAAAATGTCTGGTACCTGCCATCAGAGGATTGATTCCTTTCCCTGGGAATTGAAAGCTCCAGCCAAGGGGTTTCAACATTTACAGCCTGTTCATCTACTGGCACTGTACAAGCTGTGTTTTAAGTAAAAGTCTGTACTCAAATCAAAATAGAGTACAGGTGTGTGACTCATAAAACATCTATAAGCTCTAGCACAGAGAAAAAGGAAATTGTACTGAAGTGGGATGTTCCAATGAGGAGGCCATTCCCCTGATCATGCCAAAACTTCTCCCACATCAGCATTATTTATCTGGCATTTCTAAAGATTATTGACTATTTCCTAGTTCTGCAGTGAACCAATTCAATTGGAGAGTTCATTGTGGTAGGGAGAGAGGAGGCAAAGCACAGCCAGTGACCCAGAACACCTGGTACCAGCACTGTGCTGACAGAACCTGTTTCTAATGGAAGCACAGAAAGGCTGACCCACGAGGGTCATTTTGCAAGGAATTACACTGAAAACAGCAGGTCTAGGGATGAGGGAGGGAATCCATGGAGGAACCAGATTTTTCCAAACTCTCAAATCTGAGAATGATTGGATCTTTCTTGTCTCAAGAAAATTCAATTTCTATTGAATATCTGTTGCTTACAGATGTTTCCCAACAATGAAACAGCAAGTCTTCCATAATAGGGGAAAAAAAATGGAAGAGCAATTATATTTCAAGATACAGCAAGGAGAAATTTTCTGTAGGTTTCTGCACTATTTAAAGTTTAATATTTGCGTTGTGTGAGATTATCTTCTTGGGATTGTATCTAAATGTGATACCTTTTCGATCTTTAAAGGAAAAAAAACTTATCAAAGATTTCTCTAATAATATAATGTAGAGGTATGCCAGAGATTTACACTTTACAAATAAACAGTCTGCAGCGTGATAAAGCATATGGACATGAAGGTGAAATTTAAAGGAAACATCAATATTTGATACCAAAGAGTACCATTAGGAAATGCAGCATCTTAATATTTTAGTAGAAATATTATCACCAGTAAATTTGCTGTCATCTAAAAGGTTATTACAGTTCAAAATATGTTAGCATGTATTAAAACAATGGCTATATTACTAATTTCAAATACATCATGCCTTCAAAAAGCACCAGAAAGTCACCATCCCTGCTGTGATCATAGATTCCAGAAAATTGAGTGTGTAGCTTTTCATGCTTCACTGAATACATTCTTATTACATTTAATGTTATTTAAATTATTGCAGAGCATATTTGAAAAATTGGTGCTGCATGCTTGCCCAGAACCCTTTGTGAAAGACTGTGAAATATATGCTAAAGGCTATCCAATTATTGGCATAAAGATTGTGAAACTTTAGTCTATTATTCTTATAGTGTATATTCAACTTAATATTTGAGCAATGCTACAAAAAAATTCAATAGAATTAATGTTGAATATGTATTTTCTTACCCAAAAATCAAAAAGCCCACATATTTTAAAAAGTGAATCTGTTGGTGTTGAAGATAAAATGTTACAGAGTCTTTTCTACTTAGACTTCTTAGATTTATCAGATATCTTAATCTCAAAACATGGAAAGAAACAGCTACACTTTATTAACCAGCACAGAAAATCAAAAGAATAAGGGCCTTTGTATCAGGTATCTGTCACTATTCAGAATGAAACCTCCCGAAAGGCACAAGAAGGATGAGGAATTGCATTTGCAAATTTCCTTGCAAATTTTCAGTAGCCATGAAAGAAAACCTTAACAGATCAGAGAGGATGTGAGAAAAGACAACAAGGAAAGTAGTTCTGAGCAAAGAGGTGACACACACGAAGTCAAAGCAGTTCTGTTTAAAAGAACAGGATTTGGGCCTGAACAAACATAAAAATATATTTTAAACAAAAAATATTTAAAAATATATGTCTTCAATTTGAAATTCACCTAATGGAATCAATCTCTTCTACTGTGAATTGCTTAATTACCACCAAGCTGATCACCAACAGGCTGTTTAAGCATATGCAATCTTTTCACCTCTACCTTTAAGCACAGATGGACCTGCTGAATGTCCACAATAAGATTGCAACATCCTATTAGTATGTAAAAACAATAAAAATATGTTATTTTAGTGTGACTACAGCAAATTGATTATTTGGTGTCAATACCTGTGTTTTAAACTGAAATTTTAAACTAGAAATTTTCATTGTTCAAATTTGCACGAAAAAGGAATGACATCTAGTGGCAGATTAAATTAGTTACTACTCTGCCATGGTAGTAAAGGACACTGAAAGGAAATCCATCATCTGGTTGCAGTAGCATGGAGCCAAATGGAATATAAATAGTAATATAAATAGTAATCTTTATCAGTGTGTTTCGCTATGCATCTATTAAGACAATCACTGAGCAAACCTCTTTCTTGAGAAAAGCTAAGGGTATAAATGTAGGACTCAGCCTGAGAGAAAATAAAATACAAAAGGGGCACATTGCTGGCATAAAATATTGAAACTATATTTCTAAATATGACAATGCAAAAAAGCAGCACAAAATTTGTCTTTTTGGATCTTAGAAAAAAAAAAAAAAGCCTTAGAACAGTCCAAGCAAATTCCTGTCTTTGCAATTTTTGTCTATTTGTCTCAAGGTTAGGTTAGCCCAGTACTCTTTCTAAAGATAGGATAGCTAGGAATGCTTCATGTACTGATTCATGTACTTTTTCCAAAATAAGGTAATTCTTTCCTGCTCCCATTGTACAGTCTAAATAGATCACTTAAGGAAATTACTACATTTGTACTATCCCTTAGTGCTTTTTAAAATTTATTCTTTAAATTATACAATAAAAGACAAAGAATAACATCATCCAAAGATAATAACAAAGATAATGACCACATCAAAAATTTAGAGCAGAATGTTGAAGAAATCTGTTTCACTCCAAAACTGATGTTTTGGGAGGATATGAATTATTCTAATGAAACTGTATTTGTGGTTTGTTCTCAAATATGCAGTGATTCACTGGGGTAGATTGTGTATTATGATGGGGAATACAGACTACTGTGTCATGGCCATTTCAGACAGGGGAAGTAAAGGCAAAAGAAAATTTGATGTGGTACCAAAGCACAGCCAAATTTATCAGTTTATATTCTGCTGATTTCTCCTTTGCCTTTCAAAAGCTGTAGTACTAACAGGAAAAAGTCACAGTCTTTAGTTGATACTGAATGAAACACACTGTGAATACAGATCAGATCCCCTCAAACCTCATTTATTGCCAAACTTGACTTGTATTGCAGCTTTGATAAATTACAGCAATTTCCAAATGCATGATAGTGATTCAGGGAGATATGGCATTTGCTATCATGACTGATATGCAGCTGAAGACTGGTGGAAGATTTAAATTCATAAGTGCATTACTTTTTGTTAAGTTGTTTTATATGTAGAATATTGGCAGGTACATTTTGCTTGTGTTTTAATCTGTACTTTTAGAAAGATGAAGTTTTATGAATGGTTCTTCTGTACTTCGGGGAAAAAACACTAAACCAGGCATGATGACAAGCATTCCAATAAGACTAGCAGACAAACACTCTGTTTGCATTCCATTTTATCTAAACATTATAAAACTTTTACCTTGAAATTATGTCAGTGTCATTTCATGTGTAGCAGTCCAAATTCATAAACAGATTGGATGAAAAGTAAGCATTGATTAGCCTAAAACTGTTCCAGTCCTAATTAATGGGCAATCTGTAGACTAGGGCAATATAGTCTCTGCATCCCACATACAAGTATCCTACTCAATCAGTACATTTCTTCAAGATTTCCAGGTCATGGGTCCACAAAAGTTTGGGATTTTTTTGTGAAGGCTTGATAACTCACTTTAAATCTCACTGCTGGCTAAACAGGCAAGTCCCTATTTTTGCAGGTGGCCACAGTATGAACAATGAAATGGGGAGAATTGTTAACATTAAATGAAAATAAATAATATATGCATAACAATATTCCTCTAATATAAGTCTTCAATAAAAAGTTTGAAATTATTGTATTAAAACATTATTTCACAAATAATTGGAAAAATTTTGTTCAAAGTTAATCCACGATCTCTCCTCACATGCAAGTGCTCTTGATTTCGCCTTTGCATTTGATAAAAAAGACTCCAGGATCCCCCTATAGAAGCAGCTAAAACTTCAGCTACTGCTTTAATTGCTGCTTAAGATCTCAGGTCCTAGATATGTTTTCTAAACACAAGAACAGAAAACAGAATTAAAATTCCAAAGGTCTTTATATCCTGATAAACTATTTTCATCCTCTTTCCTGTCAAGTTTCTTTTATATCCTTATTTATCTACTTCTGTCTCCTTATCACCTTCCTCCTATCCTTTCTTCCTTCCTCCATGCTGATACAATTCTACTCTCTTGCCTGCCCTCCATTTTTTCTCTCACCATGTCAGTTTGAATCCAAAGATTTTTCTCAGTAATGCATCACATTCTAGGTGGTTGTGCAGTCACTTTGTCATAGATATATTAACCCGGAGTGATGAGGGCACCACACTTGTTTAGCTAAGTCATTACCAAGCTGCCATTTGTTCCATTGTGGATCTGATGAGTCTCACAGAGCAAAACTGCCTAAATCTCGGCCAAAATGAGAAAAAGAAGTGCAGATTTGAAGAGGTGAAATCTATTATATTAACAAAATAATACCTTGCCAGTCTCAGACCAGAAACGCTATCTATAGGTTTCATTCTTTCTGGCTGAATTTAATGTCAAGTCTTCTGCAAAATGTAATGAGACAATAATGCATTTCAGATTTCAAGTGTTTAAAAGCATGCATGTCAAAATTAATCAGTATCTCTCTAAATGTATTGCATCAATTAGCTCTTTTGCCAGAGCAGATAAATGCAAGCAGCATTTTTGGCTGTGAACCTTTGGTTTGCACTGCTTTTGTACTGGTTTGGTTTAGTACTGCTAAAGCTTTCTTTGCACAGCAGTGCTAGACTACAATCTATTACATGGGCACACGTGTTTTGGTGAAAATTAACCCTACACATTTGTTTCACCAAGAATTTCTCACAATAGAATTAGATCTTAGAAATTACCTTAGAAATGTGTAAGAGATCCACACTTTGTAAAAATAACTGCTTTCATATTTTCCCTGGATTTCCAAATACACTTACAGAAACACTTAGGTTCAACCAGCTAACAGAAACAAACTGGCAGCTAGATATAATTGATCAAAAATTATTTAAATAGTGGATGATATGAGCTTTCAGATGATGGAAAGACTGTGCCTCCATAGCAGCCACTAGTATATGTTTTTCAATTGGCTTTGAAAGATTACTTACATGCCAAATAAGCAGGGAGCTGTTGTACAAGTGCTTTCCTTCCCATAGATATAGAGAAACCATAGAAAAAGTTCTTTTGTTATTCTCATCTATTGTGCCAGCTGCTGAGAAACAAGCTATTTCCACATCACATATCACATTTTTTTCGTGTTGCAAAGACATTTGTTTTTGAACTTCTAAAGAGATACTTACCCCTTCCCCAGAGATAAAATTTGTCCCAGATACAATTATTCTGAACCTCAATGATGGATCTAAAGGAAGATGTAAGCATCTCCCTTTTGCAGTAGTTAGCATATTAAAAAAGCACAGATAAGGTTCTTTCCCGTAATTTTTCTGGAGTTACTGCACTATTTCACACACAGAATAAATAATGCAAAGTAAAGAAGAGAATAGTCTCATTTAGAGATAATGTGAGATAGGAACAATCCTCAGGAACTAAAAAAACAATGGGATCTATGGGTTGAAGTGACAAACTAGATGTGGAAAGACCTGGATTTTATTCTTGGCTCTGCTGCTCTTGACTCAGCTGCATAATTTCAGCCAAGTTACTCAACAGCTTGTGACATCCCATTTGTCTTGGTTGTTTTGCAGGTATTCTAAAGGGCTGAGATCCTAAAGGTTATTAGAAAGGAAAAACACCTCTGATATATATATATATGCATCCACAAGAGTATTCCAACTCTTGAACAAAGGACATTTAGTCACACTTCAAGGCTCCTTATTTCCTTTTTCCTGGCTATGCAGCAGCTCATGACTTCAAACAAAACGTTGACCCTCTTTTTAAAGACTGTGTTCTTGAAAGTGAGTTTTTGTGCCAGGCCACTTATTGGCTCTGTCCAAAGAACCCAGAAGGTGTTGCATGGCTCCTGTAACCTGTTTCCATGCGGGTTGCTACAAGCACACTCCCACACATCGGCCTGCTGCACAGCCATCAGCACTGTGGCATAGCACGTGCATCCTTCTGGAAACATCATCTGGATATTCAGCTGAAGATCACCATCTTGAAGCACAGTAATTCAATAATAATACAAGGGCTCCTTCTGAGCTTTATAGTTTATTAGCCACATGCATATTTTATGTAGAGACTTCCAAAAAACACAATTTTTACCTAATAGGCTATAATGACTCCTTCAGTGCCTTTATAGTAGACAACATAATTTCTTCTGACTTCATGGATCATTGACATGATAGATAAACTCTTCTTTCATTCTCCTGCAGGCACATAACTTCCATTATCATTACTGAGACGTACAAACACATACTGAGAAGAGAACATAACCCTTATTGGTATTTGTTACCCAAAGCAGTCCATTTGAATTAACCTCTGTACTAAAAAGCAGCCAAGGACAGATACTAACTATCAGATTTTTCCACAGCATCCGCTATCTGTTGTGTAGTTAGTTTGTTATTTATTAACACCATCATACTTGAAAAAAATGAATAGTGAAAGAATCATTAGAACACAGGACAATTAATTTCTAATTCCGTGTCTAGAACTAAATTGCCGTGTGACTTTCAACAAGTAGAAACCTCTTTAATATTTGTATAACAAGGATAATTCTTCTTACCATGTCTCACTCAAAGGGGTCTTGTGATGCTTAATTGATACATGTTTGCAAACTATGATTAGATTGCTAAACCAAAGACAGGTGTTATGTGGTAAAAGAGCTCAGACTATCCCCAGAGGCATTTTCACAATGTAAATTCAAAAAATGGTGACTAAATAAAGCATTGTTACTTACATTGTTAAGAGTCCTAATAACAAACAGAAAAAAAAAGGTGTTGAAAAGCCTTTATTTTCTAATAGAAATAAAGGTAGGATAATGTGTAGTGCTTGGTCTTTGAGACAGAAGAGACGAAATGGTTTCGTTAATGGAGTAAAATTTTGTTAATTTGTAAAATTTTGAATGCACTAAATCATTTTATTAAAATGAAGAACAGAAAACAGATCTCTATAAGCACTTAAAGTCCTCAAAATGCATTCAAAGTTTCATTTTAATTAAAAAAAATAACAATAAAGTCACTAATTGAGGCACTAAATAACTTATGGAGCACACAACTGCTCAAGGCTCACAACCAAACATGAGCTTGTGCTGGAAGAATTTGGATAAACTAGGAAGGTATGTGGGCTTTTCTCTTGGAATTGTTTCCTCAAATTCATGTTTATTAGTACTTATTTTATCTCTAGAAGACTGAAGAGTCTATTTTCACCATAAGAAAATCACCATAAGAAATGTTTTATTAGAATGATGACTTGGTTTTGTCAATAAAACGTGTTCCTCTTATTTGTTGCTTGATTCTGCTGTATGATTTTACCTTCAAATGTAAGAGAGGTTGATTCACTTATGTAAATTTCATATTGATGTTTTGTGATAGTTTACTGGCCTCTCATATAAGGTGAACATAAATCACATAGATTCTATCTTTTTGTGGCATTCCAAAGTAGAAATTTCTTTAATTTTTTTTTTCAGAAGGTAAGAAGATGAAACGAAACCTTTAATGAGTCAAAAATTATATATAAGATTTTCAATGTTGCCTTATTTCTGTTTGGCATATGTTAAAGCTGAAATACAGTAGCTCATCACTGTTTTATAAGTAATGCACTTCTTGAATTGAACTTATAATGCAATATTCAGCTGTTATATTAAACAGATTGTGAGAGAGCAGTAAGGCTTTAGCTATGTTTCAGGATTCCCCTAGACACCTATGGCAAGAAAAGTTGATGTCAGTTGGTTTTTCTAATCCTAATTTCCTAAGGAGGAAAAGGATGCAACAAGAACAAACTTACTGCACAAGAAAGATCAGCCCAGGTTTCTTTTCCTGACCAGTAAGTACATATGGCCAGCTTGGGAAGTCAGGGAATATGCAGAATGACATCACCCACTTGACCTCATGCTAGCCTCAGGTTCAAACATACCTTCTGAAATATTTTGCAAAATTTTTATGTGAATACAGCAGGTCCAAATATAAAATAATATATATTATTTTAAACTTTGTTTGCAAATATATTTGCAAACTAAGTTTAAAATAAAGTCATTCTCACAGGCAGTTGCTGATGACCAAATGTATCACTAACATAATAACATGACAACATGCACCAGGGATGTTGATTGACAAAGAACACATGTCAGTCAATGAGAAGAGGTGGCACTTTTACCTTAATGTGAACTTTGGAAAGAAAAGAAAAAGAAAGTCAGAAAAAATTCCACATTAAATTATCATCAGTGACCTGGATGCTGAAAAGCAGGAGTGCATTCTTGGGCAGAATTCTTCCTGGAACCTACCAATCATTTATGCATCCTCAGTAAAATTGTTCCAGAGGATGGCTGCAAAGGAAAAATAAACATTATCAAATAGGATGAAAAATTAAGAAACAAGATACCATCTCTTGAGTGGTGAAATATGGTTTGCAAATGCTTCGTGTAACTAGCAATCTGAAGATAGTTTATGGGATGGAATATTTTGTTTAGATGTGACAGAGTGCCCCTTATCTCCTTTTCAAAGCTTGGGTAGGGGAAGGACAGGTGATATAAATTCTTTTCCCTTCTCAAAAGGCAATCCTAACCAGCTCGTGGGAAAGCACGTGCATATGGCACTCTTCATCTCCCCTTCCACCTGCAGTTCCTCCACAGATGGGGAAGGTCCACAGTCCCATCTGAAGTGAAGAGAGAAAAACTGTATTTTGTAAGATCTGACATTTATTTAAGATCCAAGAAGTTAAAATGCCAGTTTCCCCATCAGGGAAACAACACAATCCCTTTCAAGGCATTCAGTATACATTCTTGTTTCTGCTGAGTCTTTGCTAAGATACCAATTTAAATGGCATTGGTCTAGAAGTGACATTGCTAGGAGTGTGTAAGGTTCAAATTAATTGATATTTAATTGTCTGAGACGGCCTGATGCCCATGCTATTTTACTGAAAGAATTAGAGATAAAATATTGTTGCCACTGCAGATCCATCTCTCAAGAAGGGAACGTGACAAATATAAAAGCTTTCCAAGCCTGCAATAAAGTATCTGTGGCAGACAGAGTAACCTAGAAGTACTGTGTGTCTCTGAAAAGTTTTCTTATTTATAATGAACTATTCATCAAATAAACATCAATCTTACATGCATGTTCAGAATCAGAAAATCACATTGGCTGATATTATGAGAATGAGTAGAAACATGGATGGATTTCCTTTTTTCTCAGGCATGGCTGCTCTGCACAAGGCCTGGTTTTCCATGCCATTGTGCTTGTGGCTTTTCTGATCTTAGTTTTGTACAAGCATGTACCAAATGTGGATTAAACATCATTTCAATTTTACATTTGTTCCCTAGTTACACTTAAGCATACAGATGAAATCTTGCATTTTCACTCTCCAGCATTTTTTCAAGCTTTTTTTCTTCATAATAATAAGTAAGATTAGTTCTAGATGGCTCTGACATTTTATGTAGGCAGAAAATGGAACAACTTTATTACCTCCTTAGGGATGTTTTCTTCTTCACATATGGTCTTCTACCTCCCATTAACTTTAATGGCATTTCCTCCTTCCAATCCACATGAGAGCAAATACCTCTCTAATGTATGTAATCCTTTGTTCAAGAACCACAAGCTTGAAGAAGAATTATTTGGGAGCACTTTCAGAACATAAGTACATACAGTAGTAGATTCTTCAAACCCAAACATATGTATTTTGACACCTTCTTTTTATATGTGTCACAAAATCCTGGGGAGAGACAGACTTAAACGAAGAGTGAAGGGAAAAAAAAAAAGATAACCATACAAAAAAAAAAAAAAACCTCACAAAAAAAATTCCATTTCATTTTAACAAATTTTTTTCATTAAAAATGTCAGAATTAAAAAGGGAAGAAAGATGTTAATCTGCCACTTTTCAGTACTGCAGTATTTCTCACTATATCTTTCTCTGTAAAGAATCACAGCAAAATCAATGTGATACATCCAAATACTAACATGGAAACTGGTAGAAGTTTGCCATAGTTCCTCATAATTATTTTTAATACCTGTGATAATAATTATTCATTCTTTTCAAGAATCCTACATCCAAACACTCTAAGCTTTAATTACATTAATTCTCACAGTCCACCACTGAAGTTCATGTCAACATACTCATTTTACAGAGGAAAGAATGACATGCTTTTCTCCTCTTGAGCTACCTAAAAAGGGTACCTGGGTATTGAAAAGCTCCCACAGGGATTCATTCAAATGCTCTTCCCCTGATTAATCTACTTGAGGTAGGACTGTATCTGCAGAATTGCTTCTACCTGCAGGAAAATGGGATGAATTGTAGAGATTTGCCTGACAGAATAAAATTGAAGGCAGTTTTCCTTTGTGGGATAATGTGCTTACCAAGGGCACTGTCCTACTGTGTAAGGGAGATATTGTGGCACTGATTAGTCACAAGAGAATAAAATAGGTTTTTATCTCAAACTGTAGGAATTTCTTCTTTATAATACATGATTGAAAACCACTAAGGGAATAACATTTTTTTTTCCCTTTTATATAAATTGGCTAAATACCATGATAATTTTTTGGGGGTAATTACATTACTACAGAAAAATTGATTACTGATATGTTAAATGTAGTTTTATTAGATTTGTCTAAAAAGAACAGGTGATTGTTATCTAATTTAAAACTACATGACAGAATGACATCTCTGACAGCCAAAACAAAACCTCACAAAATAAATCTATAACATTTTTTCAGACCAGATCTGCCAAGAAAAAAAGATTTCAGAATTGCAAAACTCTATAGCACACTAAATAACAGAGCTCTCCAAGCTGTACACACTAATTCTGAAAATATTTTAGTCCTTGTATGTTTCCAGAAAGCACTCAGTACTCTCAGTATTTCAGTACTCAAGAAAACCCCTAGGCTTCTGAAGTTTTTCAAGGAAAAAAGAAGCATAATTCTCTAACTGCTGGCTCAACAGTGCATTGATATCCATGAAAACACTTCTGGAATTTTTAGTGTTAAGTTTGTTCTTAAAGACAGATTATGTTAGTGGTACTGGGGAGTTTTTATGAAATATAGTAAAATTTTTCCTTGATGATTTTCTGAACTGAGGCCACAATCCTTAATTCTACTATTAACTGAGTTTTTAAAATACACCTTCCCTTGAAATTCTGCAATAGTCACTTCAAATCAGTTATTGCCATGAATGTGCCCACTGGTAAACTTAAATTGAAGCAGAATTTTGAATGCACATCAAGGCTTTTGAATACAGTCATTGTAAATCTCTGCTTTTAAGACTAGAATTGCATTCATGCAGAAACAAAATAAAAGCTATAGTCAGGAACCAAATTGATTTCTATGAATGTAAAAGCATCAAGGAGACAAAAAACCAAAACATCATCATGGCTTGATGAGCCCATTCAGCAGGTGTTTTGAAACTCCACATGATTTTCAACTCTAATCCTGAGCAATGACAAGAAATCGATGGTATAATGTTAATGAGGCCAATCACAGTGATATGGCAGGATAACCTCTGAATCAGCCCAAGCCATTTTGTACAGAGATAAGTGCTTAATCCTCTAAATTCAGACCATAGCTCCACTGCTGAAAACTTCAACATTAAGATAGTCACCAAAATTATGATATTTCTAAATAATGCCTCACTGTTGCTGTTTGGAGAGAGTTTTAGGAACAATTTTTTTGCGTGTAAAAATATATTTGCAAATTGAAAGGTAATAATTATAAACATTGGTAACAGCAGAAATTTAGCTACTAAAATCCAGTTCTGATAGAAAATCACTCTTTGACCATAAGGGCATTTTCCACTGGATTCAAATGTTCTCATTGATTTCCTATTCCTGCTTGAATCCAATAGTCAGTGTGAGAAATTCTAATGACATGACTTGGTTTGCATTAATTTATTTTTCTCACGTTGTCTTAAAATGCTTAAGTTTCCTCTGTCTCAATGACCTCTTTTCTGATCTGCTGTGGTACTTCAGGGCAACAGCATTTTGACTTTACCATTCTTTTATCCTTCCATGAAAGGGAAGATCTCCATTTGGATGAATACACATAACAGTGTATTGCCATTTTCCTCAATAAGTAATGAAATTGCCACATCACTGTCTTTCACGGATGGCAGAGGTTGACCTGAGAGCTGGGTCCACAGAGAAGAGTTTAATATAAAAATCATGATATATTAAAGGAAAAACTGAGGTAGCACAATGCATCCAGGTGATTTCTCTCAGAAACTCGAGTGCTAGGTGACCACTCATGCCATTCCACGTGCTCAGTGTCCGTGCCACCACACACCAGGGCTCCTCTGAATGGCTGGCCTGGCAGCTCACCAGAGCAAAAGCAAAATTTTGTGTATGCATAAACCAAGAGAAAAAAAGTATTTTATTCTTGACTGTCCATCAGCATTCAGTCTGGCCACTTCCTAGGAATCTCCCCCTTTCCTCCACCTTTTCTTAGCTTTTATATCTGAGCAGGCATCCTATGGTATGGACTATCCCTTTGGTCAGTTTGGGTCAGCTGTCCTGGCTGTGTCCCCTCCCTGGACCTTTACATGCTAGACCCCAGCCCATGGGGGAGGCAGTGGAGGGCATGGAAAGCTGAGGAGACAGCCCTGTGCTCAGCTGCAGACAAAACACCAGTGGGTGTGTTACCAGCATCTTCCCAGCTACCAGTGCACAGTGACAAGGGCTACAATATACCAGGGTATTAAAATAAATAAATAAATAAATAAATAAATAAATAAATAAATAAATAAATAAATTTTTCCTCAAATATACAATTAGAATATTAAAAAGATTACAGCCCATTGTGGTATATATCCCTTCACTCGATCACCTGAATTGATTCCCTGTTTGCTTCAGTTTTTTTCTCAAATGGTGCATAAAATACTAAGATTAGTACTATTTTCTTGGTAAGGTAGCAAGTACTTTTCCTCTCCAAAAAGTTGATTGAACTGGGTGGCTAGCTCAGCTAGTCAATAAGAAATAAATACTGGAGGGTGTTTAAGGACAAATTCCTTGTTTTCAACTATAGTGGTAAATAAGGAGAAAGTTACAGTTTCTCGTATTTATCTAGGAATCTTAAAATAGCCTTAGGAAAGGGATTTGTTGGTGCAAATGTATGTCTTCTTCAGAAGTCAATTATGTAAACCATTTACACACACTTTTTTTTTTTTTCCTCATTTTAATCCACATCTCTGAATAAGCTTTCGTGCTGCTTTGTACCATCTTTCACCCAAATTGCCTGGTGATACACCACTGTGTGTTAAGTTGCAAGACTGCCTACCTTGGAAAGCCCATTTAGTACTGATATACAAATTCCTGTACCCTGCTTTCAGGCAAGCAGCGTGGCAAATCCTTGTAATGTTGTCTGGGATAAAAATGTATGTGAACACAGAAGTAGAAAATTAAATTTTTGGAGTGTATACACATTAACAGTAGCCTTTCTCCCCAGTTAAAATTCTCCATACTGCCTAATTTAAGAACTTTTGGATTTTTACTAGACGAATACAAAAATTGCTTTAATACCCTTAATGTTCTGAAGGATTAATGTACTTTCTTAAAAATGTATTTCACTTTTACCTATCTAAGCTAATAACATGTTTTACAGAACAACAGGTTCCTTCCAGACACTAGAATTCCCAAATGACATTTAGCTCTCTATTTCCCAGGGCAGTACAAAGCCCACACAGTTGGAATACAGTCATATTTCAGAGGAGGGTGTACAGAAACCAGCTCAACAGAGAGTTGTCAAATGTTCTGCGTCTGCTGTGACTATTATTCCTTTGCTTTGAGGGCTTCTAGGTGGTCTAAGGTGCCCTGCCAATGCCAGCACTGGCAGCAGCAAGGAACATCCCTCCCTGGATTCTCTCCCTAACCTACTTGGAAACATAGGAAAGCACTTCCCATCTTGCCAAAAAACAAAGCACCTCGTAAAGACTAGGAGTGCAAAAGCTCTCCTTCTCCTTCTTCTCCTTCTGATTATTTCTGATTATTTCTGATTAGCCCTTACTCTGGTTCATGCACTGGCTACATCAAAGGCTGTTAGACCACAAGCATGTCTTGGGAGTGTCAGGATCTGAACATCCAGTGTGTTAGGCTAAAACAAATATTGATTAACCTGGATGATCTCATGTAAATAGACTCCCTCATCCACCAACATTTAGTTAAGGACCTCTGCAACCATGCTTGTTCCTGTAATGGGGCACAATAATCAGCAGTTCTTTCAATCTCTCAATAGGCCCAGAATCCTTTGTTTCCCTTCCAAGAAAAGGAAATTTCTCCTTCTCATATGATCCTGTTGAATAAGTGTATTATCTCTAGTATGTAATGCTCTATAAAATGGCCTGAAACACTCATATTTCTTCTGAACTAGCACTCTTTTGTCATTTTCTATTCCTGGCTAGGGATTGCTAAAACACCTATTTTCTCTCAAGGTTTTCAGCCAGCCACTTGTCTGTCTTGGTGCCTTTTAGAGTACTTTGTTACATTTATCTTAGAGTTTGTTCTGCCTTACTGGTTGATCATAAATCCAGTTAATCTCAAACTTTCTAAACTGTTGTGTGAGTCTTTTCTTTATTTGTAATCCCTTTATATTTGAATTTCAGAACTGAAAAGATACTCCAATATACTTTCTAGGTTGTTTTCTTTTTCGTGGGTAGTTTGGTTTTACAGATGGGAAACTTTTTAAAACAATGTTCTTTATCACTGCTTTGCCTGAATATCATTTAACCTTTTAATATTCCATATTGTCTTTAAAATATTTCAAAAATTCACACATAGTACTTTTATTCTCTAAAGAAGAAAAGATCATCATTCATTATATTTTGTCTCTGCAAGGACTGAAAACTTTGATTTCCTGTGTATCAGCACTAACTATGCTACCAAGCATTCAGACTGACTACTTCTGAGTACAGATGTTACTTATTTTCCTGAGTATTTGGTTTATAGGATAAATCAATCTTAGAATGTCCTGATAAATCATCCCTTGAAGTTGAATCAGCTAGCACAGGTCCGTCAATATAGTCCATAACATTCAAATGTAATTCAGATATTCCCCACACTTGAACCAAGAATATTTTTTCCCCTCAAAATTTCTCAAGAATCCTAAAATCTAAAGAACAATAAGCAAGTGAAAAGACAATTGTGAATGTATAAGGTCAGGTTTAGGGTAGCAATGGGTCTTAATTTTCACAGTGAATTATTCCAGGTTAAAATATGGCTGCTCTCTTAATTTGTCTTTAAAAACAAAATAAGTCTGCATAACTAAGAAAACTGCTATTTGACTGGCTTGGAGAACATTATGGTGTTTGAGTCTGTTATGTTCAGCTATTTTTCACCACCATTCCACAAGCAGTTTTTTTGCAAGAGTTCAGTCCAAAATGTATCTCTCTTTACTGCTTTCAAAAAACTTTATTTTGACAGGGACATTCAAGTCTTTTAATAGTTTTAGAACATTTCCTATTGGTTCACTGATTCCAGTCTAGTTTACCAGCTCATATTCCTTACTTCTTTTTATTTTGGGAATATAATTCCATTCCTGTCAATATTTTCAAGGCCCTGTCAGTATTTTCATGGGCTGCTAAGTACTTATTATCAGTTGCAATAACATGTAATTAACAATTTCTTTGCCTCTTGTTCAGACTATAAGTCTGCTCAATGAGATTTTATTTCATGTTAAAATCATGAGCCTTCCCATGAACACTTAGCTCTGTCTATGTCTTAGCAATGTAATGCACAAGAGAACTAAGGTCTAGCAATATTCAGAAGAGAAAACTTTGATAAGGAGTTTTTCTCCCCAGTGAAATAACAAGTGGAATATTTTGAGATATTTCTGAAGTTCAAATTTTCAATATCTGAGAAGGATTTTCAATATCACTGGCATTAGACAATAGGAGATCCAAAATCCACAGCCATTTGAGATCAGAAAAAGTTTATTTTACTTTTAACAGTTTACTTAATAGATTTATGGATAGTTATTAACTTTTTAAATGTAGAACTTTAAAAAATGCCTTTGCTTCTTACTTAAAGAATTTGTAATTTAAATTATACATTGTAGTATTTTACTACCCAGTATGCTGTACAGAAAACAAAATTAAAACATAGATAATGCTCAAATATATCTTAAAATCTACTTTGCAGCTAAGATATGATTTTCCAAAGCCAAGACAAGAAATGATTTCTCAGCAGATTATATTTTGACCTTAGCCCCTGTGTTTGATATCTGAACAATGGTGTTCTCCAATTATAAAGGTTTTTGATTTGTCCAGCTTCTGTAGTGAATAGAATGGTGTTGAATATTACATTCTTTGTAAAAGAAAATCACAATGTTATATCTAGGGGTTTAATTTCCCTTAAATTCCTAAAACTGATGTTCTAGAGAGTCAAATGGAACATTTTATTTAGTATTTGCTGATTTGTAAATAGGATTATTTTATTAATGAACTGTTGTGGGATCCTCATCTTCTTCCAATCTTTTGAGTGATAATGCTCCTTTTAATTTTCAAGCCACACAAATAAACAAAAATATACATTTGCTTTGTCTAATCTGTGGTGGTTTCTACAACTCCTGTACTAAACACAAGTTCCAGCTCTTTGACTGTCATAAATATATCTTAAGCATATAAAATTATGGCAAGTTCACAACCAGCTGAGCAAGAGGATTTATGAAATGTAGAGTATTAGAAACATTTTCTCGTTTCCAGTGACAACCTTGTTTAATAAATTTCTCTAATTTATCATTAATAAACTTATTGAAGAAGATTCCCATCAGACATTGTGGTTGCTTTGTGTTACCCATATGTATAAGAACTGAACTATCCTAAATACAAACAAAATTAAAACAGCTTTGTTGAGGCTACTTTAAACACAAAACAATTATGCAAAATTATTCTCCTCTATGAAAAGAAAACAAGCCAAATAGAAATAAGTAGCAGCATAAAAAAAATGTCCTTACTTCCAGGATGTGGGAAACTGTATATTGTGATTTATTTTAGAGCAAATGTATGCTATTCCTCCTGTTCTTTCCACAACAGGCACTTTTGTCATATCAAGAATTTTCAATATTTTTTCTAAATCCTTTATTTTTACAGGTATTGTACTTATTGAAATTCCTGACATACCACCTATTAAAATTTTGATGAATCATGTAAAGTGTTTGGCATTAAGGGCAATGTTTTCATCTATCAAAATACACTTTATACAACTTAGCACAATCAAAAGTGAAGTAAAACTTTAAATGTTTAGGATTTCAAGATTTTTGTCTTCATGTCCAGAGCTGAAGTTTTGCTGACACTTTTCCTTCTGTCAACAGAGATTTTAAACTCAATCATTTCATGGTCTCTGTGGCCAAGGTGGCCACCAATCTCCATTTTGCTCACAAGATCCTCCCTGTTGGCAGGGAGGTGTCTTTTCTCTTCAGCTCCCCTAGTATCTGCACCACAATATTATCATCCAGGTATCTCAGGAGTCTTCTGGACCTGTTTGTGCCAGCTGTGTGGTGTTCCCAGCTAAGGTGAAATGTCCCCACTTCAGTGGTGCTCCCAGAAAGTTGAAGTCACCTGTAAGAACAAGGGTTGTTGATTTGGAGATCTCCTTTAGCTCCCTTGAGGATAATACATTGTTCAGAGAAAACCAGAGTTTATATCCTCAAAATATATATAACACTTGAAAGAAAGGAAGCCCCATTGTGAAAGTCAAATTAAATTTAAGTCCACAGCCAAAAGTTTTCTTCCAAAGAAATCCTATATCTCAATGTCTCTGAACTCCCAAAGTTCTGATTGAGTCTCTCCATCTCTTCTTCACTTCTGTTCTCTCTTATGTATCTTCAAGTACAGCCAGCCCTTGACCCTAAATACAGACAGATCTCCACTGTGAAGCTGAAACATCACTGCTTCTTCCTATGTTTACATTGAGATTTAAGATTTATCCATCCTGAGTTTCTGGAAGAATGATCACATATTCTGAGTGCCATTTTCCCCACAAGCCATTACTATTTTCTGGTCTATGTGTCAAAACCCAAAACTCAAAGGTTGACTTCAAAACTCATCCCAGCTCATATTGTTGTACAGTGGGATTGTAATGAAAAATACCACAAAACAGGGCAGTGTTACTCTGTTCTGAAGCACAGGTCAGGGTTTTCTTCTTTTCTTTCTTTCTTTCTTTCTTTGGAACAGAAACCTATACTGTTGTAAAAATCTACTCATGTAGAAATTACTCAGCATCAGAGGATTAACAACCTTCTCCCCTTTTACAAACTAAAACTAATGAAAAGCTAATAAAATCCAAATAAAAATATAAGGAGAAAGAGGTTAAAGTAAATCTGCTTAGACAACAATCTGAGGAAAATGATAGAGCATATTTTTTCTTAGCTTAATTCCATTCTCCATTTTTTAACTCACTGGCACCAGTGTTACTTTATTGACTCCACCTTTTCTCTTTATTGAAATGTTGATTTAGCCCAGCATGCTCCATATATTTCAGCATATTGTTGTCCAAAAGTCATTGGGATCTAAACATTAGCTTAAACTTCTCTGTTGAATGGAGACACTCATTTGTGCTCTTCTTGTGAACTGAAGCTGAGGGTTGGGATGGAGGGCAGGAGAGTGATGGAGGGTAAAGAGAGAGTCAGAAAGAGAGAGACTTGTAGGTCCAGGAATAGTGACATTGGCATGAAAAAAAGTTTTGCCTTGTAGTTTTTTTCCAGTGGGGAAAAGAAAGCATCATTTTTCCCACCAGTGCAACGAAGAAAAAAATCTCATAGCTGCAACATGGTGCCACATCAAATTTCTCTCAGAAATGTCTTTCTTCTAGCTCCTTTCCTTCTGTGGATGTGTTAAGTACCTACCCACAGCTTTCAACCAGAGCTGTAGCAGCTGCCTCTTGGCAAGAGTCAGTTCTGAGACACAACCATTGCACCTGGGGAAGCAGGTGGTTACTCTTTCAATGCAAATTTCAGGATTCAAAAAAAAAGCTTCTCTAGAAGTTAGGAAAGCCAGAGCCTTTTGAAATGGGGGAAAGAAAACGAGCCTGCTTGTCACAGTAGACCTGTTTGCCAGATTAGTTTTCTGGAAGAGAGAATACCACGATGCTAGCCCTGGTTCTGTGTAGCCCACAGCAATGACAGGAACATCAATTCTGGACGAGCAGTTGTCCTGTCTTGAGGTGACCTAATTAATATTGCAAACCAGTGAAGAGTGATACTGAGGTCAAGATACTAGTTTAAATTGCCACAGTTTGGTTTCTCACTCAGAATGCACAAGTTTGAGAAATCAGTCTGAATTTGTGATTTTAAAAAAAAAATTAAAGCCTGATTTTTTTCCCCCACATCCTGGCTCTTTGTATCACACCCTGGTGTTGTGTTACTGGTTACAACCATTATGCAGGTCCTCAGTATGAGCAGAAATCCTATCCATCCATTTATTCCAAAATCTGCATATGATGGCAATAAAATGTTTCTTTTACTGACTTTTATTGTGTGATTTCCACCTGAAAACTCCCAGCTAGCAATGTCTACCACAGCAAATACATATTGGTTGCCTGACATCTCCAGCCTGAAAATTCAACCTGTGCCTATAAATTCCACAATTGTGGATATATGACAGGTTAAACAATCTACCTATCACTTCTTTATACAATCGTGTGCAAACATGTGTCTCTACTTTTCACAGAAACATTTGAAGTTTTTTTAAGTGCAAAAGTCTTTGTTTTCTCATGAGCTATTCAGAAACCCTGTAGCAGCTGACTTTCAAACCATTACTGTCAGAATCTTGAATTACTCTAATCTCATTCTACTCTGTCTTCCTTCCAGAAGTCATTAATTAAGGACATTACTCTGAAGCACTACTACCTGAACACGCCAATGAAAATTCAGTTAAATGACTCAGCTTCTGAGAACGAGTTTGCTTCTTTCCAAACAAAGCACTAGGCCTTGATGAATGCAGAAGAGCAAAAAGTTTAGAACAATCTGTTCAGATTTTGTGAGGAATTCTTAAACTTTGCATGCTGAAAGATAACCATAAGTCACTCTCTTGCTTTTTATCCTGAAAAGGTCATAAATCATGGCTTTATCAGAGGCATTTGCCACTGTAACATGCTGAGTTCCTGTAACATGAATTGTCTCTCATCTTCCTACGGATTACTTTTTTTTTTAGGGGAAAAAAAAACCAAAACCAAAAAAACCCACAACAGAAATGGTTAGTGGTGGAGTAATTTTCCTGTGAATAGAAAATGTGGCTGAAAACACCCATTAGACAATCTTTGTAAGAACTGCTGCAGCCCATGGCTGGGACATAAGCAAAAAACAGATTAAATCCACAAAGCAAATATCTTGTTGCTGTCTGCAGTGTCTACAGAGAATGGACTATTTCCTGGATTCATGGATCCCTAATGAAGTATAATTGTGTCTCCATGATGGTTTCATGCTAATTGAAGGAGACTACAGAGGAAACCAGCTTCTGAAAGCAAGAAGTTAACGTTAGTCTTTCAAGGTACTTCCAGCATTATTCTTTCAAGGTAGTTCCAGATATTTTTTCACCATCCATTTCTATCATTATTTCATCCTTTCAGAGAACACAGAGACATGGGAATAACAAGAACACATTATATTTTTTTATAATTTATAAATATTAATCTTTTAATATCTTTTTGCAAAGAAGTACTGTTTTTAATTGGATTACAAATTTTTACTAGCTTTCCTACACTGGCATAAATTCAGCCTCATATTGTCATGAGATATAAGATATACCACTAACTATAATATTCTTCTTATTGTGTCTAAACAGTTATTTGATTAAGCCATTCATTACTGAGCCTTGCCTACTGAGATCCAGACAGAACCCTGCATGATCTCTCTCTCACACCTCCTTAACCACCTGCCTGGGGCAGAGCAGGATCATTTGCTGTTTCTACTTCTGACTTTTTTTCAGTCTGAATTTGTTAATTACAGATGCAAAAAACGAAGTCAGGCCTTTTATAATTACTTTCCCCCCTCTGCCTCAAACAAACTCAGATCATTCTGTATCTGAGGCTACACAATAGAGATTTTGAAATTTCCAGGCTGAGGTGGTATTAGCTAAATTGCCTTCTCCGTGGCAGTGGAGGGTTAAGCTTTCACACAATCATTTCACCTATTGTGATTCAGACATTGAGCAGTATCTTCTTATACTGTGACCACTCTGTCCACTTTTATTACATCACTGTAACCTCAGCAGTGCAACAGAAATTAGCCCTAATGTGGCTGTACGTGTAATTCACAGGGGTTTAACTCCCTTTACTTGGCCACAAGTGCAAGCTGCCCCTAATGTGAGCCAAAGTCTGTCCTGAAGCATCTTCTAACTGCATGCTTTGTTTTTCTCTGCTGAGGAAGAGTTCTCACAGTACTGTGAATAACCACAACTATTTTTTCACCTCCCTTTTACCATCAGTCTTGCTAAAAGTGTTCAGATATGTCCCAGGTAAAATGACCATGAGAAAAAAGTATGCTTACATCCACTCAACTATTTTGTTTAGATTCTGTCCTGGAGTAATCACCTTTGAGTACAATAAAGTACTAATAAAAAAAGCATAACCAGTTTGGCAACTTAAATAAAATAACATTCATTTAAGAAAAAGCTAGTGTTTAAGAAATGTTACTTTGTTATTTCAATTTTTGCATTTGTTTTTTCAAAAGAATGTTATTTTTAGCTCTGTGGAAGAACTATACACTCTAACCATTCTGTGCTTTGAAAAATTTATTTGGTAAGTATAACTTCCCTACACCTTCCTAGCTGACAGTAGAAAACCTAAACCTCACTCCTTTTCAAACAGTTCCAAAATTCTCTTTTTTTTTTTTGCAGAGGATTATGGAGATAGCTTTGACTGAATCAAATTATGCTCCAAGAGCTTTTGAAGAGAAGTTCAGTTTCTCCAGGAACTCAGAACTCTCTTCTATTAGGAAAGGTTTAATTAGGTTTGATCAAAGGGTGTCTCCTCCAGGATACAGATTTTTCTGAAATAGATTAGAACTGGGATAATGAACATTAACAGAGTCAGTAATGTATACATTTAAAAGGAAAATAATTCTAGGATTTTGTCTTCCCTAGGAAATGTGTGTATAACCTATATTTCTAGGTCCATGTAATTCAGTGCCACTGCACTTCATCATCTGATGGTTCTACAAATGATTGCTATTTCAATAAAATAGCAGGTATAGCATTCACAATTCATGGACATAAAACAGGAAATAAGAAAATGTAGATAACCCAACCATGACAGTAAAAATTAGAGCAGGCATTGAAAGTGCAATAAACAGCATGACTGTTTCTTCATGGAGGGAATTTGTGCATTTCAGATTTTGTTGTCTCAGGTGTATTTTGCTTACCTGGAGATGCTCTTTCACTTCATCAGCTCCTGATTCTAGAGAAAGCCCAGATCTCACTGAAGTCAACAGAGCTGTTCTCAGGCCCCACAGCTCAGCTCTGCTATCAGCCTGAAGAGTTAGTATCTTTTTGGCTGCCTAGCCACACAAAGCAATTCCATTGATCTGAAGTAAAAACCTTATAAATGTGATAGCTGGAATTATTATTTGGGATTTATTAAAGAGATGAAATTTTGTTTCAAAGGCCCCGGACATGTCTGAAATAAATGTTCCTGAAACTTTCCAATTGCATATTTAATACATCCATTTATCTGATAAAAAAAAAAAAACCAGTGACACTGAATATTCAGGTTTTTCCTTAAAATAATTGATGTCCTGTGCATCCAAGTTCCAGTGCAGCCCCACTCCCCCCACAGAAAGGTAAGCACACTGACACGTTGCATTTGGTTGCCCTCAATCAATTCATCTGTGTATCACTGCCAATTATTTGCACTGAGATATCCATTTTTGAAAAGCACAGAAATTTAGGTCCTCCAATTCCCTATTGCAGTGATGTCTCTGACTATGTGTGGGAGATGTTTTCACTTTTAGCTATCTGATTTCAGAAGTGTCTCAACCTGATGAGAGAAGCAAATGCTTTTCTTTTTTTTTTTTTTTTTGGTTCCCTGGGGACTGT
>VZRH01001122.1:0-11667 GCA_013397555.1 Urocynchramus pylzowi | reverse complement strand
AAGGAAGGAAGGAAGGAAGGAAGGAAGGAAGGAAGGAAGGAAGGAAGGAAGGAAAAAGAAGCATCACTTGAAAAATAATTACAAACTTGAGCCACAAATCAGTGTTTGATGTGGCATCGCAAATGTGTTCAATAAAATGAAAAGCAACATGAAAAAAAAAAAAAACTAAACCCTAAGATGTTTCAAAGTTCTAGTTATGTTTACCAGTGGCAATTTTTCTTTTTAATATTGGATCACTTATTCAGCCACTAGAGAGCTGTTGAACAAAAATGCGGTCTCCTGGAAGGGTGAGAAAATAACTTCTTCTTGGTGTCCTTTCAAAGGCAGGAAATTCAAAATCTGACTTCAATAGAAAGTGACACTTAATTAGGCAGCTTGTGTTCTTGGACACCAAAGAGAATAAAAGGTAATGTGAGATGTAAAGCTGAAAGTGAATCATGATGGAATTCAGGGTTTTTAACAACACCAGGAGGGTGCAGGTCTTCAGCAGTGAATGCAATTTGCAATTTGTAATTCCACAGTCTTCTTCAAATAAACTCTTCTGTCTCAATTCTTACTTTTAGGTAAATGTGTCTGGGAACTCCACTTAACAGTTCCAGATAGGTAAAAAGGACCAAATACATCAAAATCTACAGATATGCAACCACAATCCCTGCAGTCTAGTCAAAACTAGGATGCAGATGGGAGCAGTTGTCTTACTGCAGATGATGTTCAGGGTATACCATTTGTCTGCTGATGTATATTTCACAGACTGACAATCTAAGTCAGACCATGCACTTAAAATAAAAATAAAAATTGCCATAACTTCAGAATAAGGACAATTGTATATCTCCTGACAACAGCATATCCACAGCATCAATCCCTTCTAATTACAGACCATGTTTTATAGATGCAATGGTCTCAGTGAGGTTATGTCCTCCTTTTAATCAGGTTTTGATCTGTGTCATTCTCGTTTCAGTGCTTGGAGCACAGGAGTTGTCTCATGTAGGATTCAACCTGTATAATTTCAAATGTTGTTCTTAACAGTGGTTTTTAGACGTGTCAAAAGAAGTCTTTATTCATGGTGTGCTATCTATCTGTCTATCATGGTAACTATTACATAAAATAGCTTGCCTTTGGCTAAGTTTCTAATACAGCTTTTATATGGGCATCTTGAAACCTTCAAAAATTTTTCCTATGTAAATATTAAATTAGTCAGAACATTGTTCCAAGATCATACTCGATAATACTGGCTTCTCAGACAATTTTTTTTAGAAGAAACTAATGGAAAATATCAATGCATACATGAATAATGAATACAAATGACTTGAGAAGTAACTCATTTTGCAAAGAAATCATTTGACTGTGAGAGTGGAAATTGATAATTGTATGCAATACCACAGTATCAGGAGAAAAAAATGGGCTTTAATTCCACTAGCAATACAGAGACAAAATATTGCTTATTTGCTCCATCATGCAATTTGCTTCTGTGCTTCTGTCAGCTTCTCCCAAGTCCCTGTGAGCTGAGAGGCCTCAGACAAGCTGAGCTCTCTCTTCTGCTTTCAGCAGATGCTCCTGTTGAGCGGCATCTGGGAACTTCTTCCCTGGAAGGCACAAGACACAGTCTCTGTCTCGTAGCACAGCCCCCTATAGCTCTCCCTTTTCCTTCTGAAAACATCCACCTTGTCCCAAATAGGCCCTTTTGGCAGACTCAAAATTTTGCATGGCAAATATCATGCACACTGGAGAATTGTGGTGATGGAAACCGTTTCTGTGGCCTACAGGTAGGGGTGGCAATTCCTCCCTTGAGGTCTCACTTCACCTCTCCAGGATGAGATATGCAACTGAATTATTTCAGCTGCCCCTTGAGACAGGCTTACTCTAAAGCCAACACTTCTCTGGTGCTGATCATGTCACCTTGGCAAAAATAAAATAGACATAATTAGTATGAAGAAAAGAAGTAAATCATGCTGAACTGTGACTTCCTCTCCAGACTCATCTTTCAATCTGCATTATTAGATCCTGCACAAAAATACTCCTGCAGGATTTTCACATGGGAAACCATTCTGATATGTTCTAAGGCATCAGGTTAAGAGTACACATATTCTACACTGAGGATTGTAACCTCCTGTTGCAAAAGGAAAGAACTGCAATTGTTTCTTCCAAGCCTGATTATTAGATTCTGTGTGTCTGTGACTCATTAAAGAATACTGAGAGTAAGCTGCAAGACAGAATGTGTACACATACACGTACGTATGTATACATTGTTCAAACACATTTACAAAGACATACAGTATATGTTGTGGAACAGGAACACAATACTGCCAATGGGAAAACTAGTGTTTAGCAAATTTTGGTTTTTTGCCTTTTAAATTGAAATCAGAGAGACCACAGGTATATTGGTACCACCTACGTTGCAATCCTCAATGAGGTAGCTATTAAAGTTAACTTTAAAATTAATTACTAGAATTAAAATTAGCAATAACACAATATGGAATCTTAATTACTGCTCTGTAAAGACAAATCACTGAATTAAAGGGAGTGTCACTGTCACTATTTAGGAATTAATTTCACCTGATAACATGTGGAAAACAGAGTGCAAAAGAGAGCAGGATGAGATAAGAAGCAGCAGCATTCCCTACATCACTATTCTGTTCTGCTTCTGTTTTCTGTATGGCACATCAGGAAGTTTTCCCTGTATTTGTATGCTCTGTGTGTAGCTCCCTCAGAATACCTACCTGGCTTTGGCTAATTGGAACATGAGCAGAGTGGAGTGCTTGACTTTGTGAATGGCAGTTGAAAATTGCTCAAAGGTGGTTTTTAACCAGTGACTCATTTCTGAATGGGCTTCAGGAGCTTGACCATCAAAGGAAATCTTTATGTCTCATTTTATCATCTTGGGACTCTTTGAATACAAAGAGTTTTGCCTGTGCAAAGGCACAATGACTGGTGAGATTGATGGTTTAATTTCTGTTCCTGCACCAGAAATACCTGGTTGCTAACACACCAGGAACTTTTTCTCCTTTGCAATGATACTGGCATAATTTTGAGTGACAAGTAGAAACCATAATACTGCTACAAACCTCTCTGGGTTATTGAAGAGCACTAATCAGAAAATAACATTCCACAGCTGTTGCATTCCTGAAGTACTCTTCCCTGTTTACCCTGAGAACAGCTGTCATTATCTCCTGTTAGCAGAAACCCCGTACAAAGAGGGTCTTTAAGGTAGAAAACATCGTGCCCAGCCTGATCTCTTCTTGTGGCAGCCACAGAGTTTCCTGTGTTGCTGAGAACAACTTACTCCTTCTGCCTCTCCCCACAGTGTTCTGTGAACACCCATCCTCACTGGAGAGAGATGCTTCCTAGCAGATCAGTATTATCAAAATGCTAGACACTTGACAGCCACCCTGTGGATGGGGCTGTTCCCTCACACCTGACTCACACACATGCTGATGGCTTTTTTGTGTTGTCCTCACAACGGCAGGAGGCAATGACAACCAGTGAGATGGAGCAACATAAAGCAAGCAAACAGGATATGAGCACAAATCCTACATCACACAAGACAGCAGCAAAGTTTTAGATAAAGCAGAGAAAATCCCCTATGGGTTCAACATTTTATATATGGGTAGAGGCATATTTAACTAATGAAACATTTTATAGGTTCATAAAATCATGGGGATTCGCTCTGAGCAAGATTGAAACACTTTACAATATCCTTCATGGTTCTTTTTATACATGCTGGTCTCTAGGTACAGTTCAAGATTTATCTTCACTTTCACTTTAAATCCTTTCTTTTAAAGGGACGCCACTGACCACCCTAGGGGAAAACAAAAGAAAATCTCACCTGTTGCTTTGGGCTATATGCTTTTAACACTGCCACTGGCTTCCTTACAAAAGAAAATTCCAGAATTTGCTATCAACCTATATAAGATTAAATTTTTACACAAAATTTCAAAATGATCAAATGATATTACCTTGCAAATCTTCCAAGTCAGACAAAATGGAAGTTCAGGAAAAACACTTTGGTAGTTCAAGACTCTCCAGTGTCTAGGTCAAATTCAAGGGACAATTACCTTGGAGGTTCTAGGTCAATCCAAAATTTGCTACATAAGCTTCAGGATTTGTTTAAAACTAGAATCAAAACTAGATTGCTGATTCAAATTGAAACAAAACCACATATTCACTCCTTTGTGTTTTAAACTGGATTTTCAGGGATAGTCACATAGCTCCCTTACCCTTTGGGCTTTCAGATTCACTATTGCTGGGTCAGGGAGGTTCTCAAGAACCTTGTTGTGCTGTTTGCATGTCACACAGGACAATTGACATGGCAAGCTTTATGTTCTCATCATTCATTATGCAGAAAAGTGCCAAAGCAATTCAGTTAATAAACAAAGACCCAGTGTAAGACAAAGTCAGAAGGCATTTATTTGTATAAAATCCCTGGATGTCATCAGTGGGAACTACCCTATTGCTTGGCAATGCTTTAAGCAGTAAGTTATTAAGTGTTCCTGGTGTTCCTGTCTCCCTTTCTATGTCTGAGAGAGAACTGAGCTAGGTCCCATAGAGGATATGAACAGAAAAGGTATTTGGCATAACTGATCTGGCAGTCATGTGATACAGTGCTGCCTGCAAACACAGTATATTTTAGCTGTTCATAAATGTGAATGCATCCTATGCTCTCAGAAAACCAGTGGTTACCTTTCTGTGGGAAAATTTGTTGATTTGTTTGTCAGGTGTTTTTCCCCCAGCACCAAATATCAATGATTTTCCTATTTGCCATAGCAAGCCTCTTAATCAATCTGGCACACTGCCTGGTTGAGATGGTCTTGAAGTTATGGGACTGGCAGATCTCCTTATGGCTGTGACCTGAGTGATTAATCATGTGGAGTGGCCATTTGCTGAGAGTGGGAAGCTTTTCATGATTGATGGAAACGGGCCAGGCTGGAGGAGGAAGCTGAGAAGGAACCAGATATTGATTTGAAACCCAACTCATCTCGTATGAGTTAGAAAAGCTAGTAACAAATTCCTCCTCTTCAAGAATTTAGTTGCAGTACTACAGCAGGAGAAAGAGCAGAGAATTGCAAATTAATATGATCTAATGGACACAGCCTCTGAAGTTTCCTTATGAGGAGAGAAACTTCCATAAACCTTCCTGGGGCACTGTGGCACTTGTACCAGTGCTAGAGCACAGAGACCCATCAGCAAAGAAATCATTCCTGCGTGTGAGTACGAGCTCTTCTGTGCATGGATTAGTTAGCCACAAGCATCACTTGGCTCTGTGCAGTTGCAAAATCACTTGTCAGAGGGAAGGTTTGAGGTGCTTGCCTGGCATGAAGGGATATCCAACAGCAGACAACTCAGAGCACATTCAGCTCTGCCTTTGGCACTTGGGGAGAGATGGAACACTTCAGAGAGAGATGCCAGGACATTATTCCCATGGTCACCTGCATGGCAAACCCAGCATATCTGACCACACTGTGGCACTCTATGAGGTGCACATGGAACTGCAAGTTGCTGCCTGAAGCAGAGAAAGAAAGGGCTCTGTTAGATTAGTCAGGCCACACATACCCACCAATCAATCACAAAGGAATCAGGGAGAGAGATTAGGAACACAGCACATGGTGAACTTTCAGATCCATTCTCATGGATAATCACCCACAAGGTCCCATGCTATTTAGTAGGTTGTGTCTCACCATCACAAGGAGCTGAGTTTGCTGCTCTTCACTGCTTAGAGCCCTGGCTTTGGTATTGCCTCTGCCAATCATGCACACAATTTTTCTAATAAGCATATCCAAGCTTATCACCACTATAAGCATGTGCTCCTGGTGTTCCTGGCCTGCCTCTTTTCTGTTTCTCATATCTTAATCTAGCCTCTTAATTCCATCCAGTAAGTATGCTTTCTTGCTCCCACATCAAGCACCTAGAGCAGAGTTCATTTTTTGACATATTTCTTTCCCCAGATGTCTTCTCCTCTGGAACTCTTTGTTATCACTGATCAAAGTCATAGTCCATAATTTCACACTGACTGGCCACATAACAGCATATCCCCTTCCTGAGGATAGAAAACATCAGGGGTTTTTTGAGGACAAAAACATCAGGTTTTTCCTCAAAACCAGCAAAAAGTGGACAGGAAAACTGAGACTGGGTCCCTCTAGCCCAAGCCTCCTCCAAGTCAGAGAGCTCCCACAGCATAGTGAAGGAAAGGTGGTTCTCAAGCCTCTCTGTATTCCAGAGCATACCAGATGAATAACAGCTGAGATGGGTACATATCAATAGCTGAGCACACAAATAAGTAAATAACAAAGCACATGCTTGCAAATCTCTGTCTATCACTGCAAACATATCCTACATGCAGAAGGTCACCTCCCCCTCATGCCTAAGTACTGTGCATTTCTCTGTAGTGGTTCAGAACTCTGCTCATCATACTGATTAAGTTCCTTGTCTCAGCACCAGACATGTCCCTAGACATCCTGGATGGTGAAGTTGGCAGAGATTTTCATCTCAGGAACAGGAAACCTAAATACCTTTAAGAATCTATTCTTGAAGATTTACGTCAGACTTGGCAGTGGGTGAAGAAATTACACTTGAAATCTTGGTTTCAGAAAAAAAAAAAAAAGACATTTTTATGTAGATCAATATATAATTGATCCAACAGATACTGTATTTGGGGAACAAAAGTGACAGGCATACATTAGGGCCTGTCACACCCTTTTATGTTCAGCCTCCCTTTCTCATGCCCCTTCCCCCTAGAGCTTCACCCCACTAATCACTATGCAATGTCACAGCTGTCTGGAAAAAACATCGCCTGAATATAACAAGCAGACACATGAAAAATCACTCTCAGTGGATGTTATTTGCTTTGGTGCTGCTTTTATTTGTGAAAATTCTCAGCTTTTAAACTCTGTACAGACTCTGTGACCTGGAGGCAGAGGAGAAATGGTAATGGAATAGGTCAACTTTTCTGTTGCTTTTAAGGAAAAGTTCTAGTGCTTATTGAACTGATGAAGTCTGGTTGCCTATGGTTATTCTTATCTTGTGGTTGATTGCAAGTTCTGATTAAAGCTTCTCCCAGGGAAAGGGCACTTTTAAGACCTCTCTTCAGAGTGGACTTTCTACTATATGAATTCACTCTTCAGCCTTTAGTCTGGGTACTTCAAAAGTCTCCAGCCTATCTGTCTGGCTAATTTCAAAAATTTCATAAGAATTTAATTATCTTTGAATTCATTTATTTGTCTTTAAATCTTCAAACAAAAATTTCAGAAGTTATAGCTAACAACAGAGAAGCCCAGTATGATTAAATAAGAGACTGGGCTAAAATCCACCACAGGACTTTCCTCCTTCCCTCTCTCATGCACCTGAACCTCATTCACATACACACATAGGCAAAGAGGGAAGAAAATGTGTGTTAATGCCTTCAAGTACTTGACAAGAGAAATCAACCCTGATAGGGCAGGCTGTCCCCCATCTGTGCTGTCACCCCTGAACTGCAGTGATCTCTGAAATTTTTCCTACCAGCCTCCAAGATGGTGGGAATTCCTATTGTTGCATCTTCCCCTCCAGTGACCTCCTCTCTGCTGGTTTCAAGTGAGGGAAGGTTCTCCACTGCAAACATGTCATCCACTTCAACCACTGCTGGAGAAACCCCAGCTGCTACCTGCAGCCCACAAGACCAGACCCACAAAGCTGAAGGATCCTCCTGTCAGGAAAAATATACCGTGACTGTGGAAATATAGAAAAGGTCCTAAAAAGCTTTGCTTTATCTTCCTGTGGTTTTTGCTAGTCAGTGTCATTGATGTTTTATGTGGAGGAAGAAGTGGAATTAATTTTTTTCAGCTAAATCTTGTCTTTTCTCACCATAAAAATAAAAGGTCAAATCTGGGGGATGTGCCTTCAGTACGTTTTCTGCCATAAATCTAGGTGGTGTTCCACTGTTTGTAGTCGCAGCCCACTGATTATTCAATCCCTTAATCGCAAGGCATTTCATTGCAGTGCCGGGAGTCATTACTCACAAGAGTTGGAGTGCTGTCTCCATCCAGTGGTGAAATGTTAAAATGCTGTTTTCCAGGAGCTCCAGTTTTTCAGACTTTTTGCAAAGCTTGAAATGCATGATGTCTTGATTATAAATTGCCCAGCTAGAAACTGGAAAACTTCATTGAAAGACCCTATATGATACCTAAAAATGCACATTCCATATATTAAAAAAAAAAAAACCTTAGTATTTTTATCTTAAAAATCTCATCAGCAAATGCTGTGGATTTTAATTCTTATCCCACTTCAGATTTCAGCTTTGTCTTTGAGGGCTGATGTACTTCTGTCATTGTAAGTGTTCCTAGAGACAAGAATGCAGAGCTTCACCCACCTCTCTCACCCCTTCCACCTCCAGTTTAATACAGCCACATCAATAACCTCCTCTTTGCTAATGCAAAAAAAGGCTTCTGGCAGTTCACATTTTTCATGTGTCACAGCAGGAGAGCACCACTAAAGAGAGTGCAGGGTTAGAAGAATTAATGTGGCTTTGCCAGCAGAGACTCTGTAATTAGTTAAGCTCCTGGTTCTTTGCCTTTCTTATGCCACATTGATTTTAGCTGCCATGGACAGAAAAGAACAAAATGCAGGCAGAGCTGGCTAGCAGTACCCAAAGGAATGCCAGGTTTATTCCTCACTGTAGCAGCTTGTGCTTTAAGTCTTTCAAAGGCAGGATGCCCCAGCCTGACTCTTACCTTGGCCTCCAGGAACACATTCTTGTTTTCCTTTCTCTTTGTTTTTGGCCTGGCCTCAGGAAACATTCAGTCTCAGATTCTCCTCACAAAGAAGCGAAAAAATGTTGTTGTCTCAGCAGCACAACACCAACTTTATCAAAAAATGGTGTGAAAGGTTAATTCAGACAATAAATAGCCTGTGCCAAGCTCTCAGCAATATTACATTGACCTGCTCTTTGTTTTGTTTTGTTTTCCCTAATTGCTTTCAAGTATGCCAAGGCCTGGCTGATCTCCAGAAACCTGGAGCTGAAAAACTGTGCAAATCCATTTCTAACCCATCTCCTTGGACTACCCTCAAGGCAGAGCTGGCACAGTTCAGACTGTGGATCTTTGCATTCTGAGGACACTATTGAAGCCTGTGCAGGTTCACTGTATGTGCTCTTTGCCTATGAAGCTGCACTATGGGATTGGGAAGAAATCAATTTTTTCAATGTTGCCTTTCAGCATTTTAGACCCATTTATGGCCCATTTTATTTTGAAGGTATGATAGCTCTGAAGTTGATGAAAAGAGTTGTCAGTAAAGCTGTGCCTGAGATATCTGGAGAACCACTGCTGAATGCTCATTTGTTATTCCCTTCAGCTGCCAGGTAAACCCCTGATTCCAGAAAGTTTTGAAACAAGTCTTGCCAGAAAGTTCAGGAGTGTTTGGACTACCTCCTTATTTTGGATCACTCCTAGATAACAGCATTCATTCAGATGGTCCTTCTAAACTGAACAGGACTGGTAAGGTACTATTAGCACACCAAGTTATGTATGAAAATATGCTGAAAATCTAGTTTTAATTTCTTGTTAGGCCAAAGTGCAAATCTGGAAGTACTGAGGATAATTCTCCTTTCATTATTGAAGTGTTAAGGAAAGATATTCATTTTTACAGAAGGAAATCTACCTCACTCAGGAAAATGATTAGTTTATTATAAAACTAAGGGTTAAACAATCTCCCTTTTTATTTCACATGGGTATCTTTAAAATAGATTATGCAGTTCTTTGAAAAGATGTGACCTTTTGAAGAAATGTTCTCCAAGTCCCTGGGACTTTTCTATATCTCTTACTGGCCAAGAGTACACCCCCATGTACCAGCTCCCATCCTCAGGCTACATTGTCAAGGAAAGCATTCAGGCTGGACTTGGATGGTTCTGCTGGTCCTTTGAAGAAGACACTGAAGGACTTCTGCATTCCTGAAACAGCCAGGTGAGAGCACCTGAGAGTTGTCTCCTCTGCTTAGGAGCAGTCCTGCAAGTCTGGCAACAATGCTGTTGGAGCCAACCTGCCTCTGCACAGGGCTCCTGCCCCTGCTGCTGTTTAGGTGAATCCCACAGGAACTGTATTACCTAAAAAATATGCTTATTGCCTAAAAAATATGCTTATTGCAAAACAATCAAAGTTATGATCCTTGCCATTCAAGGATTAAAGTATGGTGCCAAGGAGGTGCTTTAACTCTTAATGAGAGCTATCAGCAAGTGCATGTAGAACACAGACTGCACACTGAACAGTGCATATTCAGTGGGGCTGAGAAGCAGGCTCTGGCCCTTCTCACCACATTTCATTTTTCACACTCACTTTCATTTTTCACCTTCTTTAACAGATGCATTATCCTAAAAACTTGCTGTAAGAGATACTTGTAATCACCTACCTGCATTTCTAGACAATGGGGTTGCTCATGAATGTTGAACACTTGTTGATGAGACAGGGGCTGTCTATGACATTTGACTGATTTCTCAGTTCCCAGCCTTGCACCCTGTGACTCACAAATCCCCTGGTCCCATCAGCCTGCAATGACCTGAGAGCTCTCCACCACACTTTACTTGGAAGTAACTCTGGCCAATTTACAGTGCCCCAGGGAAAAGGCCCTGAACTGCCCAAACTCTCATGTAAGTCACTCCTTGTATTTAAATCCTCTAGTCCTTGGAATTATTCATGCACCCTTTGTCCAAGGAAAGAAAAATTAGGTAATAGAAGTATTTTCATGGAAAGCTTCCTCTATCTGTTAAACAAGTCATTTCTTCATTCTGATTGAAGAGTTTCCAGACTCCCAGACTCCCACAGTTACTTATAGTGCAGGGCTGTGCTTAAATCATACCAGTCTTGTTCTGAGTAAGCAGAATTGGCAGTGATCACAAATCACTTGCCTAGTTTTGTTTCTCAGATATCTCTCTTGCCCATCCCTGCAAATAACTCCAGGCTCAAGGTTAAGGAGTTGAAGCTTTTCCATGCTTACCCCCACCCAGACTGCTGTGCTGACTGTCACTCCAGGGACTCAGAAAGCTTCCTAACCCCTGCTAGAGACCCCCTCCAGAGGGATTTTTGTCCACCCCTAGTCCAGAGGACAACTTTGAGGTAGGGTCTTATAAATAGGTAGTAAAGAGCAAGCAACAGCAACCCTGAATGAACTTCCAAAGAATCCTTCCCCTAGACCTGTCTGCATATCTAAGGCAAAGTTTGCTGCCTGTCTTCTAGGTGCCTGCTGTACTCTCTGTGCTGTTTTCTGCTAAGCAAAAATATGCTGAGCCTCTCCAGTATATCATTAGCTACAGGGCTGGTAAACATTGACTGTGCTCCTGTGCCTGGAGGATTAACGTCTTACAATGGCAGCTTGTGATAAATAAATGAAACTTGAGGGGAAAAACAATGTGTTATCAGAAATCCTTGCTGTCAGGGCATTATTGTGCTGGGAGCTGGGATTTCTCTGCCCCTGTTGCAGTATTTCCAGACCAGGACATATCTGTGTCTCTGGAAACTCAGTTCAGCATTGCTCTGCTGCTCTTTCAAAACAATCCCTAATTCCAGATGGCTGGGGGACAGGACAGCCTTTGATCTGACAGCACCCCCATAGCTCACAGCTCTGCACCACAGACAGTGACTCGGGGCACAGTGGTGCACAGTGCCTGGCAGGCCTGACAGCCACCACGCAGCAGCACAAGGCTCTCTGTGT
>VZRH01001121.1:730506-769022 GCA_013397555.1 Urocynchramus pylzowi | reverse complement strand
TCCGGTGTCGGTGTGAGGGACAGCTCTGGTGCCGGTGTGAGGGACACTCCGGTGCCAGTGTGAGGGGCAGCCTAGGTGTCGATGTGAGGGACAGCTCCGGTGCCAGTGTGAGGGACACTCCGGTGCCGGTGTGAGGGACAGCTCCGCTGCCGGTGTGAGGGACACTCCGGTGCTGGTGTGAGGGACACTCCGGTGCCGGTGTGAGGGACAGCTCCGCGGGGCTCTCCAGCCTCGGGGCTTCGCTGCGATCCCGCTGCCGGCAGCCACAGGGAGGCAACGCTGCCGGCCAGCTCCTGCATCGCATCCTCGGCACTCCACAGACAGCCCCTGTTAGTGAAACCTAACAAAAATCCAACCCTGATAAGTATTCATCTTTCTGGGCTTCTCTTCGCTGTCAGAAGGGATCTTAATTTAGGAAACTGTGAGCTTTTGACCTGGATCTAACCCTGGGGTCAGGGCAATCCAGGGTGCGTCAAAACCAGGGCAGGGAGGTTTGGGTGCAGCTCAGGGCTCTGTCTAGAGGAGGAGTAGTAACAGCCTTGGACAGTGATCCAAGAGTGTACAAGGCTTGTGCTGGGCAGCCCAGCTGTTGTCCCTACAATAATGCCTTCACCTGCTGTGTATTTGCAAGTTCTGTTCCTTTATAGGCTTTTTGTTTCAGTTCAGTCTTAGATACCTGCATGCAAGTTGAAGAACATCAAGCCTGTTGTTTGCTGGATCGCTAAAAGCACCCCACAAAGCCTGTGGAATCTACAGACTGAAAATTGTGGTTTAAGGACCTTGAATTCCTGATTTTTTCTTTATTTTAAGGACATGTTTGGAGCTGAATCACTTTGAGAGTCACTCAAACTGACTCTCAGCATTAACCTATGTAGGTGTTTCAGCAGAGCTTCCATCATCTCTTGCCAAATGCTTTTTGTGTCTGGCTCCTCTGTCAGAGAATGGATACAGAGATAGAACATAAGAATGAGGCTTTTACTGATAGGATGTAAACCCTGAAGTCCAGCTCTTTTCAGATAGTTCCTTGAAAAAATCATATGGGGGTTGAGAAAGGAAAATGCTTATAAGGTGTGCTTAAATTTCGTGTCTGTCCTTTTGGGGGTGCTTTCCTAACAGGCTTGTTCTCCAAAGCACTGAGAGCTTAGCAGCTCCCTCTGACTTCCACCTTGCTGCTGTTGGAAAAATGCAGTCAGGATTTCAGGAGTATTCAATTTGGCAACCTTTCTTGTTTAAAATTGCAGGCCACTGGAACATCTTCTTCCTTCTCCCACCAAAGGAGGATGTCCCCTCCTCGTGCTGCTCCTCCTGCAGCATCAGCATTCTCATCCTTCTGTCAGCTCTAGTGTGCCTGCAGGGAGACAAACGGACCCAGGACAGGAATTGTCCCCCTAAGGTGCTAAGCCTGCTGTGCATTTATATTCATTGACAATCTTCAAGCATCTCCCTTGTCCCCTGTTCCCTTGCTGGAACAGAAGGCAAAGTCAGGATTCTCCTAAATCATTTTTGCATGGCCTTTTTGGTGGAATCCATCCATGTAACAGCAATAATAGCCCCATCAACAATGACAAGCCCTTGACCTGGCTTTTTATGCCTCTGAATCTCATTTCTTCTGATTCAAAAAGAGAAAAAAAAAACAAAACCAAAACCCAACAGAAGTCTTTTATCTTTTAGGACCAAAGGGAAAAAGAGGAGCTGTTGCCTTGTTTTCCAAGGCACAGACAAACAGCTTCAGCTGTGATTGTATCCTGGCAATGATAATGCTAAAAGATGTGCAGCTTTTCAGGGACCATTCTGTTCACTGAAATGTGAAATGAAACCAACAACTGGGGACCCCTTGGTCTCTTGGCTCGCTTCAGTGTAATCCATCAGGAAATACCTCTGCTCTGGCAGTAAAATCCTAATTTTACATAACACAAAAGTGCATGAAAGCTCTTGTCAGGCTGTAAAAAACATCCGGCACCTCTTTTGTGGTGAAGGCTGCAGAAGGCTTATCATGTGGTCCATTGTTCTTTATTTTGAATGCATCAGGAGGCTCAAGAATTAATTTCTCTAGTGGCAAATTCATGCCACCAGCCCAGGAAAACAAATCAAAACAAAAAAGTAGATGTAACAGCTCTCTTCAAATGCTTTTCCCACCCTGTGCTCCTGCCCCTGGCCACATCCCTCTCTGAGTGGCTGTGGCCCTGCATTTACACTGAGTTCCTGGAGATCAGGGGAGTCCCTGGTGTTCACAGCCTGTCCCTGTTGGTTTAACAGAAAATAACGTTTGGTCCTGGCCAGCTGAGCAGGAATAATTCAGAGGAGCCGGGTGAGTGCTCCTGTACCTCGGGGACTGCTTGGAGCTCAGTCCTGGGTAGCGGTGTCAGCTGCCCTCTGTGCAGCCTGCAGGCACAGTCAGAGCTGTCAGGGCAGCGTGGGGCTGCTTTTGGGGAGCTGGGGCTGCTTTTGGGGAGCTGCTGCTCGTGCTGGGGCTGGAGGCAGCTCAGCGTTCCCGGCTGAGCATTCCCGGGAAGCTGCCGGAGCTCTGGAGGAGCCGGGACAGGCGGCTCCTGCTCCTCTGCTGGTGGGATGGAGCAAATGACAAAAGGAGGGATGGGGCAGGGATAGTGATGAGGCTGGGGGAGGAAGGAAGAGGGAGGAGGAGGATGCAAAGGGAAGAAAATATGGATAAAACAAAGGAAGGGAATAACAAATAAAAAGGAACAGACTGTCTTGCCTTTCCCCATCCTTTCCTTTCTCCACGTGGGATACTCTGCCTCATCCCCACAAACAGCAAAGTCTGAGCCTTCTTCTGGTCCCCCTCCTACACTGTGCAAATTCCTTTGTCCTCTGGATGTGTATTAGAACTGAGCACCACCCCTGCTCATTAAGCTGTAATAAATCCTTGCAGCATCCACTGGGGCAGAGCAGCATTTGGGGACCTCCTCGATGTTGTTTGCACGATTTGGACAGCCCTGCTCGTGTCCTTGGCAGCTCCTGCTCCTGTTTGGATGTCACTCCGTGCTGGCCTTCCTCTCACACACCAACCCCTCCACTAGGGCTGTTCACAGGGTACTCACAGGGACCTGGAGCAGCTTCCAGCAGCCTCCCATCATCCAGAGAACGTGCTGCTGCAGCAGAGCTTCACTCTGAACATCCCAGGATTTGTGTAGCCTGGGCAGAAATCTCCCTCCTTAACTGCTCTGCCATCAATGCCTGAATTAAGGGCTTTAAAGCTGCCTGGGTTTGTGAGCTCCATTACCTCTCTTAAGCCCAGCTATGTCTGCACTGCAATTCCTGGAGCTGCATCCTGCAGAAACAGCAGGAGTGGACTCAGGGAATGGCTGTTGGGCTATGGAGGCTTGGCTGAGCCTGTTCTTTTTTCTACCATGAAAGCCCACTGCTGAGGGTGGAAATGATTTCAGCAAGACTGTCAAGGGAACCCCACATACCAGTTCCTTACTGGTCTGGAAGGGAGAAGTGGGCAGGAATCTTGGCTGCTGTAAATCAGGACAGCTGAAGGGAAATCAGTGGAGCTCTGCTAACCCAGCCTGGCCAATTTGTGATTGATTCTTTTGTCTGCTTTGCTAAACCCTCTCCTGGATGAACCTACTGAAATCAATTTTTCTCACCCTACCTCCTCTGGGTTCCTGGTGGTTATGGGCACGCAAGGATTTGTAGGGAGACTTGGCTGAGTAAATTCTGAGCCACTTTTGTTCTTGGGACTGTGCCTTGCCCTTCTCAGCTGCTTTCAGCTCCCAGCGCAGCCTTTGCATTCTGTGCTGCCTTTCACTGGTGATGCCAGGGCTGATTACATTGGCTTTGTCCTCTTGCAATGTTCCTTATGCCTGGAATATCCTCCTGGCACTGACTCAGGAGAGCACTTTTTTCCTACCACCCTCTGTGAAGCTCATTTCCAGCACAACACCCATTAGATGAGCTGATACAGGGTAAAAAAATAGCAGAGTACTGACCCTGGCTTTCTCCAGGGACTATGGATTTGATCCAAGGCACCTTTTTCCTACAATTTTCATATTTCTAATTTGCTTGCTGCTTGATATTTCAGGCACTTTATGTATTCAAATAATGACTAGGATGCCATTACCTACATCCCAAATGCCAATTTTAATATCAGCATTTGGAAAGTCTGCCTGCTGAGATGTGTCCATCCTGTAGATTTGGAAGCATAGCTGCCATTCCTGTAGGGTGGAACATAGCCATAACCATTTGGGGAAGCTTTAAAGACCTAATTCTCTAAAAATCTGGGAATTTGCAGCATGGGCATTGCCAGGTAATCTGAGATTTGTCCACTTTATCCAGTTGCTGGCAGTAGCCAGGGCAGCAGTCAGGAGGAGGTACAGGAGATGCTGCATGGAGCTGCTCATGCCTATCAATGTTTCATCTTAAGCCTGCAAGGCCAGCGGTTGCTTTAAGCCCTGAAACATGATTTTCCCATCTCTTTGCCTCTGCTCTTTTAGTGCTAAGTATTTTAACTTCAGCTGCTGTTGGCAATGTGCACATCCCATTTGCTCTTTGGAGCTGGCTCTGGGCAGGGATTAAGCTGGAGAATTGTGTGTGCAGGTGTGGCATCCACATTCTCTGGGCATGATTCTTTCCCCAGGAGCTTTCTCCTGGGAAGCTGAAATGACAGCAAGAGGTCCCAGAGAATGTGGATGCCACATGCAGGTGGTGGATTCTGGCCATTGCTTGGCTTGGAGCACACGAGGGGAGAACCTGCCCCAGTCCCAGCAGGTTTAGTGCCAGCTTTGGGCTGGGGACACCTTTTGCTGTCACCTGGCTCCTGCTGCACCCTGAGGTCCTGCTCAGCTGCTGATGCTTTGTTGGGTAACAAAGGCAAAGGAAACCATGACACTGATGCCAGTGAGAAGTTGATATTTTCCCTTCTGTTTCTGCAAGGAATGAAGAAAGGTGTGGAAAGGAAGGAAGCTGAGTCTCATTTTCATTTAAAAGTGAGCCTGACTAATCTGCCTGGAAACGGGTGGGGGTGTTACAGCCATTTTGTGGGACTACAAAGTCCAGCTTTGAACTTGGAGGGAACCTTTCTCCTTGGTAGCAGCAACACATTTTGTTTATCACTTCTGTCAATCTGACAGCTACTCTGACTGAGAGACTCTTCATTATTAATAATCCCAGGAAGTAGTATTTTAAATTTTTATGGTTTGTGCTTTGCAGCACCTGAACCACAATATATTACATGCACCGTGGCAGTGGAGTGGGAATTACAGCAGGGCTGCATGTCCTTTTCCAAATGAATAATTTAAAGTTTTCACAATGCCTGTTATGGTCAATATTATTACTCATTTCTTTAGGGAAAACCTAGAAATAGAGCTCAAATGCAAATATAAAGTGGCAATAAATGATGTTACATTTAGCCAGTTGGAGACAAGGCTCAGAATTCATATCAGTTCATTTTCTGAAACACTTACTTCATCCCTTTGCTGGAAAATCCTTTTCAAGGTTCCATGCTTAATGGGATATTTTTCAATTTGTCACATTTCACATCTACTCTGCTCCTTCCTCCTCACAGCAAATGCTTTTAATATAGCCCACTTGGTTAGAGGCTTGCTTTCTTTTCCCTTTCAGCAGCCCAAATCCCTGGATTTCCCAGCACTCTCCCACTGTTTACCTTCTCAAGGTTGCAGATGATGGATTTCCTGCTGGTGTAGGCAGACTCTCATCTGTTGTTTCTCACCTCAGCACACCTATAATTTTCCAAAGCATCCCTACAGAGAGGGTGCATGGTCCTGCATCCATTAAAGCTGAGGAAAGATTTCCTATTGATCCCAGTCATGGCACTGGCATTAAGCCTGGAATAATAAGAGCATTTAGGTTCGGGACTCAATAGTGTATTAGCAAACAGCATCATTAGAAACATCTTGTGTGGAGCAGGGTGATGGATGTGGCTCGTGGTCCTGTTGTGGTGGGGTTTCACAATTTCCAGGCCATTCCCTGCAGGCTGCTCTGAGCTCTTCAGAAGTGTTTGAGGGACTGGAATGAGGAACCAGAAGATCCAAGGAAGAGAACAGAATGTCAAAACCTTTCCAGACATGGAATGTTGCTGCATCTGCTGACCTGGGATGGCTGAGGAGGACAATTCTGCAGAAAGCTGCCATTTTCCATGGGTTGTCTGACTGCCTTCCCACCCATCATCCTTTGCTACCCCCTAATCCCAAGAATGTGACATTTATATGGAGAATCTGCTGGAGCTGCCATTCTCTCTCATTAATGAAGGTCTGAGAAAACAGTGCATTGTAAGCAGTGAAGCAACCCTGGTGTGACCTCCTGACTCGGCCACCAAGTGAGACTCAGCACATTACTGAGATTCTTTTTTTTTTGTCTTTTTCTCCTACTCCTCCACGAGTAATAAGGGATACTGGGGTCATGCTGTGTGCAGAGCCCCTGAGCAATTGATGAAGAATTCCCCAGGATCCCCAAGCACCGTGTTGGAAGTGGCTGTGGGAAGGAGCCTGAAGCCAGCTCCAATAGGCCAAAGCCCTTAAATGCACACTTAACTTGAAATATCCGGCTCATCCTGCTGATGTTAATAGGACTACTTGCATGCTTAAGTGCTTTGCTGAATTGGTGGTTAATTAGTTCAAATCCTAAACAAACCTGGTTAAGGAGGAAGCTGCAAGGACTGCAGTGAGGGTTTCTATAATTAGATGTGACTTTTTGCTGGTCCATAACGTTTTTCTCTCTGCTCATATTCTCACAGTCACCCTGCAAACCCCATCTAGGAAGCATCTTTCAAGGAACAGCTTTATTTTGGATGTAAAATGAAGAAAGTCCCAGATAATTTATTGATGTCCCCTTTACTGCATATGCAAGAACAGCTCCCTTCCTGCAACTCGAGGTGCTGTATCTCTGGGAAATGGTGTGAAAACTTTAAGAACAGATCACAGGAGCAAGATAATCTGCAGGGAGATTCCCTGAGCTAAATCCATCTGGAAGTTCCCCCTTAGAGCAGCTCTTTTCCACCATCCCAGAGGAGGGAAGGAGATGGCATTTCTTTCCCTTCAGTTTCCTTGGAATTGCAGCTCCCCAGGACCCCAATTTTCCTCTTTTTTCCCTGATTACAATCCAGAGTAATTCCCAAGCCAGCACCTCTGTGGAACAGCCAAGGAGAGGGGCTGGGGATGATTGTGGTGCTGTGGGCTGTAATGAACGGCAGCAGCTCTCCCAGGAAAGCTGTCGTGCTGTGAGATGGATGTTCCTTGTTTGCATGGGAACAGAGGGATCCGGGCTGGCTGCAGCTGCTCGGGGGCAGCGCTGATAAACGAGCGCTGATCATTGCCCCGACTGCGGAGTCAGGAGGCTTTTATTACTCGACGTTCAGCAGCAATTTGGGTAGAATTTCTGGAAGACTTCGCTGCCAGGATTTTTTTTTTTTTTTCTCGCTGACAAAATGGAAAAAGAAAGTGAAAAGGGAGTGATGGCAGGGAATGGGGGAAGGCAAATCTTTACCACCCAACTCAAATCAGAAGGCTGGAAAATGAAAACAGGAAAAGGAAAAAAAAAAAAGGCTAAAAATGCAGAAAGGTTTCTCTAGAGATTGATTATTCCTTTTCTAAATTTACACTTTTAACTCGGCAAGAGTGGAATCCATGCTCAGGCTGATTTATTTAGCCTGTGGGGGACTGAACAAGAAGGAGCTCTGTTCTTCTCAATGTACACCCCATGCCCTCAGCAAAATTGCATTTTTATCGTTGCTGCCACGATATGAAATGGTCCCCCCCACTGCAGGTTTTCAGTTTATTGTTTGACCTTTGTCATTTGATTTCTGTGCTCTCCTCTAAAAAGGAGACTGCACTGCCTGCCCTTTCTGCTGCTGAGTAATTCCAGTGGGTGTCTGACAGAGACAGAGAGCAGGTTTTTAACTTTTGCCATGCTAAAAGCCCTTTAGCAAAGGTGCTTCTTCCCTCTTCTACCAAAGCTTTTTGATACCTTTGTAAAACACTGCCCAGGGTGACTCTGGCTCTGTGCACACTCATTTCACTGCTGGCACAGTCAGCAAATTGTGTTTCAAGTACCTTCTGATCTGGCTGGGGCCTGAGCTTGCTTATTTATTCCCAGATGTGACAGAATTGCTGCTGGACCTGAATCTGATGCCTGCTGAAGGAAAGGCTGTGTGGAGTCATTTTCAGGCTCTGTATCCCTGCAGACAGCATGATTCAAACTTTCCTGCTTATTGGTGCAATGGAACTGTTAAAAAATAGCCATAACAAAATTGGTGTTGATGATGAAGAGAACTAAATTATAGCTAGAAACAAGGAAAGTTTTTAATTTGATTTTTTTTCCCTTATATTCTGCCTTCATGGTCTTTCGTTAAGAGCTAGTTTTACAGTTTGTGGGAAAACTCATATAAATTGAAAAAAATTGTCTGCAGCTAAGATTTATATCAAGCAGGAAGTATGAATTTGGGAGAATTGGATATTGTCTGAAAACAGAAAGAGAGCAATTTCTAAACACTGTCTGGCAGGTGCTGCTGGCTGATGCTCTATAATTTACTGTACTGGGTGTACAAAAGGCCAGGAGAAGACTGAAGGCTGGCCAGCTGCACTGGGTGCATTTGCCTCTTTTGGAGGGAGAAAATGAGGTCATTGCTTGTTTGGAGCTCAGAGCTGACCTGGGCCACTTTGTCTTGGCTGCAGAGGGAGCTTTGCTTTATTTTGCCCACAATGTGCTGGGCAGGGTGGGCAAAATGGGATTTGATTCAACAGTGGGTTCAGAGTAGGGTCAGGACTCATCCCAAACCTGCCCAAGCTTGTGCCCATTGGTCATTTCCCCTCTTCTGTGTTGTGCTATTGTAGTTTTTCATTAATAAGGTATAAAATGGTTAACTATTTTTTGTTATAAAGTTTTTTAAGGCCAAACTATCTAATTAAGAAATGACACTTAAATTATTTTTTCTTTTAACTCAGTAACTAATTACTTGAAGTCCGCAGTGCAGACTTTTCTAATTACAAAATATTACTTAAACTTATGAAGAAGAAGGAAGAAAAAGATAGTGAAGAACAACTTGCCTCCACCCTAAAATTTTTATCTTGTTTCATATATATTACTATATTCTAAAACTTCAAATTCTAAGTTTTTTACCTTGTGGTATTATACAATTCTAATTAACTACACATTTGTAATCTTAGTGCTATCAATCAATTTTGGAAATATTTTTTATGGCCTCGGGTTAAATGTAATGTTCTCTTGGGAGTCAGAGTCTGTTGGTACAGAAAGTTTAAAATTTTTAGTATCTAGAACTCTAACATTGTGTCATCACAAATCCTGAGCTCCCAGCTGCTCATAGAAACGTGTTTGTGTGGCTTTTTGTCCCTTCTTCTCACCAAGTATTAATATTGCAAATGTTCCTGTAATAAATACTATTGAGAGGGATTTGCTGGGGGATGTAAATATTCATCAGTCTTTAATGATTTGCATTTGAATCCAGAAAATTGGCTTATGACTCCTTAGTGCTTTTCTCTCCTGATTTCCACACGCATTAAATGCAGGAGGATTAAATACCTGGGGTTCTCTTTGGTCCAAAGCAGACTTTGCTGTCTCCATTTGGAAATAAGTCCTTGATTAGCTGGGAACTCAACCTTGTGCATCATTTAATCTGTTCCAATCCTTCACCACGGTTTTGTTTCTAACTAAGAGCTTTAGGATCACTCTTGTCACTCTCATCTGGAGCAGCCTCCACTCCTGGAGTTTTTCATTTCCACCAGGCTGCAGCTCAGAATGGAGAGCCAGAAAGTGGAAGGGTCTTCTGCACTGGTGCAAACCACCTCATTTTATAAGATTAGTAGGACCTGGATTAATCAGACACAGATCTTAGGGGAAAAGCCAAGGTGATAATACAAGATAAATATTGATAATCTGGAGCCTGAATGAATGAGACACCAAATGGCCTAAATTTAAATTGGCTTCAGGAGAACTTGTTTGGACAGAGCTTTTAATTAGTGAGGCTCTTCCTTAGGATGGGCTGTTCTTCTGCCTGTTGAGCATGATATAAAAATTAAATACTCCTAAACAAAAGTGGGTGTCAAACATTTTGCTGTCAGCTATTTTAAGGCTCAATGTGATAAGCTCACTGTCCTAGTTCTGTGTATCTGCCTCTTTTATTCCTGAGGGGATGATGGCTTGTGTTCATTTATGGTGCTTGTGTAGGTCCAGGGGATGGTTTATATAGAAAAGCTTTGATAGCAATCCAAAAATCTCTGCTGTTGACAGAAGCCTCAAAAGTGTTGTTATTTTACAGGTAATTGTGAAAACAAGAACAGAATATCAGCCTGACCAGAAGAACAAAGGAAAACTCAGAGTGCCCAAAATTGCTGAATTCACAGTCAGTTTCACTGATGGGGTAACAGAAAGACTAAAGGTAAGAAATGGTTGTTCTGCTGCCTTCTGATTCCATTCATTTTAAAATAACTGAATCAAAGTGACAGGAAAGACATACATTTAGCACTTCACTCATCACCAGGGTCAAAGAGAGGTTTATCTGCATGAGTGTAAAGAGTTTTTTTAGGACAGACATGAAAATACCTTCTTAGCTACATCTCAAGTAGAAAATGCTTTTCTTTCCCAAGAAAATGATAAAAATATATTCCAGCCCAAATTGAAAATAAACCAAGTTTTAATCCTTTTTCTTCTCAAACACTGGTATTAAAAAGAATTTTGTAAAATCTGAGTGAGGATTGGTTGAAACATTTTGTTTAGCCTTTTAAAATTCCTTTTGTCTCCTAGCCAGTCAACCCTTTTCATATTTAAAATACTTTGTTATAATTATTTTATTACTACAGATCAAAACTACAGATTAAAAAACTACTTCAAAATGCATAGGAAAAAAGCTATTAGAGAAGTATCCAAGCATATCCTGTCCTGTAAGCAGTTTTGCTCCACAGGAATTGGAATTTTCTGATGGAAAATGTTTCCTTGGGAAATCTTCAACAGGCTCTACTCAAACATGGAAAGAAGCTCATGAATTATTGAGTGCTGTCGGTTCCTGTTGACTGCAGCACATTAGAATGGCTCAGTTCCTCCTAAAATTAGACTCCAAATGTGTAGCTGCCAGTTTTTCCTCCCTTTGCACTGGGAAGACCTGGTGTTTTTTTCTAAACCACAGAGCATGGCAGTGATAAAAATGGGAGATCTGATTGCTCATTTTCAAAGTCAGAGGAAATATCAATGATTTTGAGTAGAAAACAGAGAAAGTGAGCAGTGCCCAGTGACATTCCTGCTTCTTCCGAAGCATAATTTATTCTTAAGAGTTGTGGGAATAAATGTTTATGGTTCTTGGCTGTTTTATTTTTCCATGGACATCACAGTTTGATCTAAAATTTCTTACCTTCTGTTGATACTTGGTGAATTCTTCCCTGAGCTTCTTGTGTGTAGTAACTATTTACCTCCAGTGGTAACTCCCTGTTGTACCAGAGTAAAGTGAATTAACCTCGGTGAAATCCCAGTCTTGGAAACATTTCCAGTGTCACACACAAATCAGAAGCGGACACCATGTGCCTGAGAACCACCAATAAATTGAGAGTCTCCTGGACTGATGTGTTGGCTTTAACCTGAGTAAATGGCCTTGTTGGTGTTGTAAATGCTGGTGCCTCACTGGGTGTTTAACACTCAGTCCTGCAGCCCTGAAGGGTGGGAAAGGCAGAGTAAAACCAGGAAAGATCTGGCTTTGTTATTTTAAAAAAAGCACTCAAGAGCATCTCCTGCTTACACATCGAGTTAATATATAGATCATGGATAAATCCTATTTCATCTGCTCCTTCTACTGTGTATCTTGGTTTTTTCTATTCAAATTCCCAAGTTGCTGGTGCATTCTAACCTCTCCCTTCATGCATTTTTCTTCTTCCCATCCTGGTTTTGGTGCAGTTTTCCCATTTCACAGCTTCAGCTGGGAGCCCTGGCAGAGGTGGGAGCTGGGCCTCTTCCTATAGAGCCTGGCAGCATCACAGTTTCATTTTGGAGCTATTTCCTTTCCCTAAAATCCAGATGATTTTCATTCTCTGCTCTTCAATGTCAACTTATTCATCAGGCAGCCTCTGCTCTAATACTGGATAAGACTCTAAGCCTCTCCCTGCCTGCTTTTCATAAGGCTTCCATGTATCCCATTAAATTTGTAGTATTATTTCCTGACAAAATGAGCTGAGATAATAGCTAATATTTATTACCTTTTGTACTTTTTATTGCACCACATTTTTGTCCCAGTGTGTATTTTTAGTGAAGTTATTGAAAACCCTGCCCTCTGGTTATGAGCTGCCCTATTATCTGGTACTGATGAAATCATCTTACTTTTTTTTTTTTTTTTTTTGAAAGAGGAAATCACAGTAAATATCTAATTTTTATGATCTCAGTTTGGCTACGTTTTTAAAAGCTTTAAAAAAAAATGACATAACTGTGATCATCATATTCTCTTTTGCCCTTTTGAGGGTAGAAAAGCCCTCCAAGACCATCGAGTCCAAACTGTGACCAATCCCCACCCTGTCCCCAGCCCAGAGCACTGAGTGCCACCTCCAGCACTTCCTTGGACACTCCAGGGATGGGCTCTCCAAACCTCCCTAGGCACAGTTCCAGTGCCTGAGCACCCTTTCCATGGAGAAATTCCTGCTGCTGTCCCCCCTGAGCCTGCCCTGGCCCAGCCTGAGGCCGTTTCCTGCTGTCCTGGGGCTGGCTGCCTGGGAAAAGAGGCTGCAGTTCTGTGCTTTTGTGCTACAGAGGACCAAGACATCTGGAAAAAGTTTTGAGGCCACGTGAACCTGCCAGCCAAGTCCACAGATGCCCTTTTCCCTGCCTTTTGGGTATCTTTTATTGAAGAAACTAATGAATTATTAGACAACTTTCTCACATGAACAAGCCCAAGCCAGAATTTAAGCTTGTGCTTGCATATTTTTCATCCATGCAGAATAGCCCAGATCTGAGCTCTTTAATTATCATGAAGAAGAGACTGTCCCTAGGCAACGGTTCTTATTTCACACCAGCTCTTCCAGGAATCTGAGATAGCTCCTGCCTCTTGTCACATCCCCTAATAGATGAGATTATGATTCTCTCCAGCTCAGCACACACTGTCCTGGATGTTTGACCAATTAGGCTGATTCTTCAGCTGCATGAGTCAGCCCAAACCTCCTTTATAAAACTGTTTAAATAGTTGTGTGTAGATGGGTTACGAGAAAATGATGTCAAAATAACCTTATGGTTGAGCCATCCATACAGAAAAGAAATTTCTTTTCTCATTTTACTCCTCCACAGAGAAGCAAAGAGAACATTTTTCCAAGCTGACAGGCAGTGATTTATAGACCTTACCTTCTCCAGACTGCTTCTGCCTTTGGAGTGTGTTCCTCTAGGAGGTTTTTGAGCTGCAGAGATCTTGTTCTGCAGCAGCTCTGTGAGCTGAGGTTTCCCAGGCTGAGGGGGAAGGGTGGCTGCTTGTTTGCCTTTCATTTGCAGTGCTTTGAAGGGAGCTCCTGTTCCTGGGCTTTGCCATCCTGTGACAACACTGAGGTGCCTTAGAGAGGGTTTGTAAATGGGTCTGAGTCCTGTGTGGGGTGACAGCTCTAACCCTCTGCATCTGAGGCTTCCTGCTCCTTCTCACCAGTGATACCCCATCATGCATCTTTTAAGAACAATCTCTCATATGTGAGTAATCATTCTGCCCTTATTTCTATCACTACTGAAAAGAGATTGAATCCCTTTTGCTTTTTTAAGCAGATTCCCCACCAAATGAAGTCTTATTACTTCTGGAGAACAGGGTTTCCAGTGACTCTTTTTCTCTTCCAGCCAGTCCAGATAGCCCAGAAATCATCCAGCAGCACTGATTTATTTGGATAGCACCAGATGAGGTGCTGGAATGGCCTTTTTGTGTAGGCCTACAGAGCACTGGGGTGGACACCTGGAACTGCTGGCCCCTTACTGGTTTAAACAAACTGGTCTCTTTGTTACACCAGTCTGAGCCCTTCCTCACCACTGCCACAGAACTGTTAAATATGTTCAGGAAGGTAATGATTTATTGACTATTAGCTGGGTGGTAGTTACCTCCCATAGTTATCTGATTTCTCAAGTCTTCTACAGTTCTTTCCTTTTCATGGATCAGTTTCTTTAAAAAGTTTATGTTTTCAGAGTTGGAATAATTAAACTCAGTACTTGTCTTTAACAGAACAAGTTGGGAGTGGGTGTACGGGGGAGAAGTCGATATATTTAAGATGTTTTTTACAAGCCATTTATCTACCTGGAGAAATCATCTGCAAGTATTGATGAAGACTGGGAACTTCATTCTTCTTGGTGCAATTTGGCAAGATGCATTTTCAGAGTCACTGGCTGTGTCATCTGTCCCTGTTGAGTGTGCAATGACAATTATTTCTTATCATTAGATCACCCCTCTCCTCCCTCCACCCTGAAACTGCTCTGACACATGCAGATCCAGGAACCAGTGGATGTAATTCTTGCCCACACTTTTCATCAGGTCCTTAAATTTAGTGGAACCCATTCAAATGCTTCTGTTGTTGAAATGCTCATGCTGGAACAATTATTTTCTTCTGACTTAATGTGAAAGATTTAGAACCAAATCTCTTTGTCTCCAGCCACACCCTACAAAACAGACTGTGATGCAAGAATTGTTCATGATCAAACCCAAGCCATTACCTGAAATGCTTGTCTCCTAATTAACAAAGAGTTTTCTGGGCCAGGGAATAATTTCTTGTTGGTAACAGCTTTGCTAAATGGAAGATGCTGCCCTGGTGCCCCCACTTGAAGGTGAGCCATCAAATCCCCAGGGAATTCACACTTTGCTGCACACAGGGAGCCCCAAATGTGCCATTCCTGCTCCCCCTTCCCAAACTTCCCATCCACGCCATGGATCCTGCAAACTCCTCCAGGGATGTTCTGCTTTCACCTGTAGACTGTTGGTTTATGCTGATGGTTCTTCCTCTAACCTGCAAAGAAATCCCAGAGAAAACGGCTGGGGCTTTTCATTGTACCCATTCATAGGTAAATAAATTTTTAAGTCTCCTGTAATTGCTGCATTCCCTCGGGGCAGGAGTAACTCCTGGTGAAAGGACACCCTCTGCTTTTCAATCCTATCAGTACCAGCGTTACCATGGCAACTGCCACATCCCATCGGTTGTCTGAGCTGTGGAGTGGCCGCTGGAGCATCCCCTTACCCTGACTGATGGCAGCAGTGCTCCGGGGCTCTACTCAGGGATTTCTCCCTCTGCTGGGAATCGCTGCTGGGGCCCTTTTCAGGATCCAGGAGAGCAAGGGACAAAGCAGAGGAAAAGCAGAGATGTGGCAGGCATAGGGAGCAGGCACTGGCCCCAGCAGCAGGGCTGGAACCGGGGTTTTCTCTGGAGCCTTGCACTCAGAGAGTGTCAGTAGGGAGGGTTTGATTTGGAGGAATATTCCCTCCCTTTGGGAGTTCCCAGCTGTCAGCAGGCAATCTCCTTTCCTTGTGGATGCAGTGGGCAAGTTCCTGCAGGGGTTTCAGGCAGCTCTCACTGCTCCTAAGTGTTCTCCAGACTGTGGTGGATGATCTGAGTGTGGAGCCAAAGCTGCCTCTTTGGAGGCTGAATATTTCCATGCCTTCAGAAGGTCACAGGTTCTGTTTTCCCAAAATCCACTGCCCAGCCCTGCCTGGCCTTGATGCAAACTCACACCTGTGTGGCTTCAGGCTCTCATGGTGTGCATGCAAGCAGGTGAGAAATGGTGCTCCTCATCTTTCTGCCTGAGCTCAGAAATCCTTCTTCTGAGGATTTCTGAGAAGAGGACAGGTCACATCTGTCCCAGTGGCCCTCCCAGGCTGCACGAGGCGGATTGATGGAGCTGTTTGTGATCATCAGTGACAATCAGGAGCTGTGAGGATGAACTGAGTGGGGATTTGTGGCTCAGCTGCCAGGGAACAGATCTGTCTGATCACAGCCCCAGGTATTGCTATAAAGCCTGCAGGGTTTCCCCTGTCTGGGTAGGAGTCTGGGGGTTTAGTAAGAACTCCCACCTAATTCCTTAATTTTTTTGTACAGGCAAGGGCCCAAAACTGTCATGTCCATGTCTAAAACACACAAGAAAAATCTGTTTTGATTGAACTGGAATGCTCTCTACTGGCTTAGGGACCACTTAACAAAGCAAAGGAAAAAAAACCCAAATACTTTTTTTTAAATAGGAAATGGACCATTTCTTACAGTGCATTCTTGTTTTATGTTAGTTTTACACACATAGATACTCTTGTAAAAGTCAGGAAAAGCCTCGACTCTATTTATTTTTGCCATCTGTGAGCACTAACAGAGGAATCAGCTGAAGAGATTTGTTCAGTCTTGGTTTGGGTTTTTTTCAATTTAATTGGTTTTTGGAGAGAAGAAAGTTAATTGTTATTCAGAAAATCTCTAAAAGTGGAAGTCTCAGAGAATATTCACATTCCTAAATTTTTGTGGGGTACACTTGCTGAAAGTTCATTCTTCAAGCCAGGATATATTGAAGGAAAAAGATTTACAGAGCAGAAACCTCAACTGACCCTTGGAGCCAAATGCTTGAAAATATTTCCATAAGCAACCAGAGGAGATACTCCTGGTGCTAATTCCAGGATGTAATTGCAGTTCCCATTGGGCCTGGAGGATTTCTTACACTGCATCTCTGTCTCTAATACCACTCTGCTCTTACCTCTGGCACCCCACAGGAAATCTGCCTGTTGAGCAATTTTCCTGTCAGCATTTAAGGTGAAATGTAAAAGATATTTAATGCTGGTGTGGCCACTGTAGCAGAAGAGACCGAGCAGGATGGAGGAGCAGGAAAGAATTTTCAGCTGAGTGAAACCAAAGCAAAGTTTATTGCCTGTTGGGAAGTGCATTTGGAGTCTTGTAGCCAGACCACTGAATGCTAAAAAAAATTAATAATAACCAAGGAAATGCAAAGCTTCAGTGACACAAATTTCTCCATGCAATGTTTCACTCTCTCTAAAGCAGCTCAGGCTGTGATTGAATGTTAAGCAGAGCTGAGCTGCCTCGTGTTGGTACTTGCAGATGTATTCAAGCCTGTTGGGTCGGATCCACAGCTAATGGAACTGGCCTGGTGCCTTTGGAGGCAGCATAATCACCTCGATTACTCATTTCTGTTGTTTGCTTTTAAAAGAGTGGCTCTTGTAAGTCATTTGCAGCAATAAAGCCTCATCTTTCTAATTCAAAATGGAAAGGCTTTTAATTCTTAAGTTACCCAGGGGACACTTTGCTAACCAAGTCCTCACTTTGTTCTCCTATAAAGCACCCACATAATAAGTTTTTAAGGAGAAATGGGTGTACTGAACCATGAATGGAGAAATATTTCCTACTCATGATGGGAGACATAAATGCTGAAATACAGGTGAATTTGTTGCCCTCCTTGAAGGAACAAATTTCCAAATGATATTTTCTTCAGCCACAAGAGTACCTGGAACAGAGGTGCTTTAATTCATGCAAGCCTGACCTTTGGAAGAAGGTAATTTCACAAAGCAAATGCACCTCAGCTTTTTCCTAGAGCCAGCCTGATCCTTGGCTGTGGCATGGTGGTGGTCTTTGGGTGGTTTTGCCTCAGAAAAAGCCAAGATTTGGGGAATTTAGATGTTTGCAGCTTTGGGTGGCTCTCACTGGGATTGTCTGAGTGGGGAGCGAGCTCTGGAGCTGGGTTTGGAGGGATGCCAGGTGTCAGGAAAAGGCAGAAGCAGAGCAGGGAACACAACCTGCAGTTCCAGGTGTGTTGCCATGAGCTAATCCCTGAATCCATTCTTGCTCAGGGCTCCCAAAGCTTTCCCTGCACCAAATCCAACCTCAGGGAGGAGTGGGAGAGAACGATTTTGCATTCATGAGACTGTGCAGAGGTTGAGTCTTGGCAGGCAAAGGGCAGGCAAGGAGACAGATTATTGATGACTTGATTTATCTTGTGTTCCTGTTAATGCATTTAAAAAGGGCCTGTGATGAACTGAGGCATCCATTGTCATGTCCCACATGGAGTGACCAGAGGAAATGTCACAGCCAAGGCTCTGCCAGGGCAGCAGGGAAGGGCTGCATGTCAGGAAGGATTGGAGAGGATGTTTCTGTCCCACTAATTGAAAAAACACCTCAAATTAGGGATCTGGAAGGAAGCCTCTTCTAGCATTGCTCAGCTCCTGAAATGGGCTGCCAGGTGTTCTCAGGATGTGGCTTTGGGAAAAAAAACTCCTTTCTGAGCAGTTCTTGAGTTACCCCACTTGTTTAATTTGGGGGGTCTGCTCCATTTCTTTTGGAGGCAACAGACAAAGAATCACTGAATGGCCAGGAGGGACCTGAAAGATCACCTAGTTCCAGTGGGAAGGCTTCTGACAATTGAAAAAGAAAGAAAATATTCTTATAGGAGGAGGGGGAAAACCTTTAAAAACCTGTCTGGTCTGCCAAAATGGCCATGTATTTATTTGGTGTTCCTAGAAACAACATCACCCCATCTCACTATACCTGCCTGCTTGATGAAGGAATTTTTAATGGCATTAATAGCAGAAAAGAGAAAGCAAACCCAGCAGAGCTTTTTATTTACCTAAATGGAAATTCACTGATATTCATTGGTGAAGCAGCTTTATTTAAAATGGCATTTAGAACTTCCATAAGGAACGGGGGCTTGGAAACAGAGCCATGAATTTTCCATCCAAGGGGTTTGACTTGGCACAGGGAGATGTCACGCAGCCCGCAGCTGGCACCAGACACTGTTAAAAAGATCTGAGGCTATTAGTGCCTAAACAGCCACTAGAAATTATATTACATGATGGAGACTGGCTAATATAATTGAGCCAGCTAGTTATTGTGTGCATAATTTAATTATTTGACAAATTGCTTAGAAACACCGTGTGCTCCTTCCTCACTCATGCTGCTCTCACAGCTTTAGGAGGTGCAGAGCAGAGGAACTGCTGGTGGCTATCCTGGAAAAGTGATGTTTCTTTTTGAGATTTGCAGACTTGGAGAGGTTCTCTGGTGTTGTCACAGTGGGCTGGGGTGTGCAGAGATGGGTAGAGCCCAGGGGGGTGCAGCTGGGAGGGAAAATTGGCTCAGGGACAGCCAGTGCTGTTTCAAGTGGACTCTTCTGAGGCTTTGGGGTACTTGGATAAATGAGCCTCTCTGCACTCTCTGAGTGTTTTGGGCTGTGATTGCTGGGCTGTGTGGGCTGAAAGGAACCCATGGAATAGTGGAGCAGAGAGTCCCAGAATGGTTTGGGTTGGAAGGGACCTCAAAAAACATCCAGTGCCACCCCCTGCCATGGCAGGGACACCTCCCACTGTCCCAGGCTGCTCCCAGCCCAGTCCAGACTGGCCTTGGGCACTGCCAGGGATCCAGGGGCAGCCACAGCTGCTCTGGGTACCTGTGCCAGGGCCTGCCCACCCTCACAGTAAATTTTTTTTCCTAATATCCAATCTAACCTTACTCAGTGTGAAGCCATTCCCCTTGTCCTGTAAGGCTTTTGTAAAGTTTCTCTCCATCTTCCTTGTAGCTTCTTCAGGCACTGCAAGGCCACAGTGAGGTGACCCCAAAGCTTCTCCTCTCCAGCTGAACAACCCCAGCTCTCCCAGCAGAGCTGCTCCATCCCTCTGATCCCCTGGTGCCTCCTCTGGGCTCTCCTGCAGCTCCAGGTCCTTGCTGGGCTGGGCCAGCTCTGCAGGTGGGCTCTCAGCTGAGGGGGCACAGGGCACAACCCCAGCCCCTCTGCTGCTGCCCACTGGGGCTCAGCCCAGGAGCAGATGGGAGAAGTTCCTGGCCCCCAGGATGATCCCATCCTCATCTGTTCTTATGAGAACTGGGGCCAGATTGGTTTATGGTTATGAAATGTAAGTTAAAGGACCAAAAAACCCCATCCACCTTAAAACTTCATTAAGAAACCTTGCAGCACTAGAGGAGTATTTTCCCATAGCCCTGAAAATGTAGAGACATGACTAAGGACATTTTCCTCTTACAAAGCATCTCCTAAACAATGCTTCTGAAGAATCTGGACCCCATCTGGATTAAAGCTGTGCTGTAATAATAAAGAACAAATCCTACATCTTCTTGAGCAGTACTAAGCAAATCTGAAGACCCAATTGTGTCACTTTTTTTTTGCAGTTAGCCTTTCAAAATTTTGGAGGCGAAGCTGTTGCCAGAAGATCAGCAAAATCAGCAACTTATTACAAGAATATTTTTAACAGTGGGGAGTGAAATGACATTTTTGAAGAAGTGCAGTCAGATCATTTTCACTGCCAGGGTAGTGATCAGGGTGTCTGGGTGATGGGCAAGGCACCAACAGTCCTTTGACAGAGTTTGAACAGTGGGGCAGCTCTTGGTGGGATGTGTTTGGGGGTACCTCATCATACCTGATCCATCTCAGTGTCCTGGCAGCCTGTGGCCCCCTCCCTGCCAACACAGCAGAGTTTCCTTGCAATAACAACCTGGGTTTGGGTGGTTTGCACTTGGATTCCATCCTGGAATACCCAGAGGCCACCAGGATAGCTGGATCCAGGAGCTCCTGATCCTTTAACTGTACCTTCCATGAGGAAATCTGATGGTGTCAATCTTCCATCTCATTATCAGCTGGAACAAGTTGTGGCATGAAGGGGGAAAAAACTGCCCTCCTGAATTTTTCATTGTCAAGCAGAAATCCTTATAATGGATTCAGGAGTGCATGGGTGTATTTGGATGCCCTCAGATGATTTTGTGATTTTTTTCTGCAAGTTAACTGGGTTGTCAGGGACTGATGGGTTTTCAGGTGTAATGGAATTGCCATAAACTACAGGAAAGCTTTGCTGCCTCTCCAAGCACAGCTCTTAAGCTCCTCTCTGAAATAACCTTGACAGAATTTCTGCCAGTTTTGTTCACAGCAAATTTTGCCTTGTTCTTTGCCTTTCTTCTTCTACAAAGAGAAAAATTAAAACCAAGAGAACTTCTTCAGCTGAATTGCCTATTAAAGGTCACAAAATTTCCCAATATCCAGCAACAGTGAAGGTATCTTGTAGAACCAGACATGGCAGCAGCAGCAGGATCCTTTCCTGATCAACTGGAATTTTGTGAAGGGGCTGAGAAGAGTGCAGGAACAAAAATAGGCAGCAGAGACTTCTGAGATCCCTAAATCACATTACAGCTGCAGAGAGTAGGAAAATGGTGCAGAATTTTGTAGGAATTTTTCTGTAATAAATGATCTTTATCTCTTCTCTGGACCTGGTTGCTTTTCCTGTAGGCAGCAAGGCTTTTCTTGGTTGGCATCTTCTTGGCTCTGCTCCTGGTTTAACTGTATAAGCAGGGAGAAAAGTGTCCAGAGTCAAACACTGATTTACCAGAAATCTAGAAATAAAATCATGCCTGATATCTAAGAAGTGCCACCCACTCTGAAAGAGGGGAAATTTACGTTGGATGTTGGCACGAAATTCTTCCTTGTGAGGGTGGGGAGGCCCTGGCACAGGGTGCCCAGAGGAGCTGTGGCTGCTCCTGGATCCCTGGAAGTGTCCAAGGCCAGGTTGGACAGGGCTTGGAGCAGCCTGGGACAGTGGAAGGTGTCCCTGCCCATGGGATGAGATGATCTTTGAGGTCCAAGCCAAGCCATTGCATGATTATATATTATATGAATAAGGAATAAAACTGTAAAAACCTTGCAATGGAAAAAAGCTGTTAAATAAATGCCTGCTGTTTGGATGTGCCATTGTTCTCTGTCTGCCTTTTAAATAAGGCTTTGTACTGGAGTGAGAGAGGGAAAAAGGGAATTTTTGATGAAAAAGGAGATCCTGGGCAGCAGATGAAATCAAAGAGAGCGGGGAGGATGCTTCCATGGGCTGCATGAAAGCCAGGTTAGCTGGAACACCACTGCAATTAGGCATCCTCTGCCTGGCACAAAACCTGCTGGCACCTGATGTCCTGCTGCCTGATGAGGATGGAGCCTTTTATTCATCTGTGCTGTGTGAAAATGCAAAAAATGTTCTTTATCTGTAGGAAAAGGGGGAACCACCCCAAGTGTGCTGCTGTTGATGGGAGCTTGACATCATCCTTCATGGATGTTAATGGCCTCTCCCACATTTTTTGGAGATTGAGGAGAATGTTTTGGTGTGGTAATGATGTTGTCTCTTCTCTGTTCCCTCTTAAGGGAACCTTAGGGAATTGTGAGATTTTGAGGAGAGGGCAGGCAAATCCCCCCCTTCTTTCACCCACTCGAGCAGTCACATGTGACAGATTCATGCCTGCAGCACTTCTAGGTTTTATCTGCTCACTAAATTTTATTTCCCCTCTGTGAGTGTTTATATTGCTTAGAGACTGCCAAGGTTCGTGTTAATCATAAAAAAAAAGTGGAGGTTTATTAGGTATTGCAGCTCTGTGATTCTTTGGTGTTTGAATGTTAATGAAGCTCTGTATGCTCTGGAATAGCTGGAGAGGTGGATCTTGGCTCTGGCATGGCAGAATATCCGGGGGTGGATTTCTCTTCCCTTTCCTCTGGGTTTTAACATCTTACATGACATTTCATCTGGAGCAATTTTCCACCATTTATCAGCAGGTGTAATATTGTCACAGCAATTCTGTGAGTGCAGGAAAGGCAGGAGGGTGAAAATGGGCTCAGTTACAGCCTGGAGGGAGGGGAGAGCTCAGCACTGGGCCATGATCAACTGGGTGTCAGCACTTGGCCAGAGCAGAGGGGAATTTGCTATTTTTAGGGACTCAGTGGGAGGACAAGAGGAAAGAACCCCTCAAACTGCAGTTCTAATGGTTATTTCCATAGGCTGTGCATGCATGTGGGATTTAGCAGAAAGCCATGAAGAGACATTTATTCTCACTCCAGACAGCTCAGTTCTTTCTTCTCCTAAAGGCTGAGTTTCAAGCAACGTTTCTTTTCTCATTGTACATTTAATTTGGGGCACAGTAGCCAGACTGGAGAGCTGAGCATTTCTTATTTCTGAATTTCTAGCCAGGGCTGCCCCTCAGCATTGGCTTTGGTAGAACAAGATGTACATCTTGCTCTAGTGCCTTCAAATTAACCTCAAAGGGCACTTGTGTCATTGTCATCGTGGTTTAGTTCCTACACTGGAATTAGAGGGAGTACCAGGCCTAGCAGGCTCCCCTTTTAAAAGGGGAGGAGGTGATGACAGGTGCTCTACAGGGGAAGATGCTCCTCCACATTGACACAATCCTGTCATCAGGATTGTGGTGGCTCTTTATGGGGAGGGATCCGTTTTTTCCCAGGTCTCCAGTTGGAAAAAGGAGAGCATATTTAATCCAGGAAGTCTCTCTTTTTCACTATTCCAAAGGGACTTAATTTTTTTTCTTTTTTCATGTGTAATACAACTTCTTTTGAGGACACAAATAATGTCAAATTCCATTTGCATCTGCCTTGAATCCAGCTGAGCCTTTATCACCATGAAAAGGGACAGACTCCCCCAGGCTGGGAACCCAAGGGCTGCCATAAAGCTGCTCTGAAATATTTCTATCCACCCCTCTGAGGGGGCACTGAGAGGAGGTGGATCCCAAATTTTCTTGGTCAGACTGGTGCAGTTCATACAACTGCACTCCTTTTGTGCCAGATCCCTCTGCAGCACTCCAGGACTCCCTAACAGTGTTCTCCTAGATCCAGCAGTAAATTCTGCTCCCTCTGTTGCTGCCTTTGGCTTAATTGACCCACTTTGCAGCAGATGAGGCCCCAAGGAGAGGTTAACCCAAGCAGGAACATTAAAAGGCAGGTCTGGGCTTCAGTGAACTCTTTGTCCTTGGCAAAGTCTCTTAGCCTCAGTGTCACCTTTTTACCTTTTATTCTAAAATATTCTGATTTAACGATGAATTCAGGAATCTCTCCTGCTAGATAAGTCTCCACAGCTCTCTCTTCCCTGAGTTTTGAATGTGATGGGTTTTTGTGGAATTACAGGACCAAGAAAGCTTTGGGAAAAGGGAGGATGGGAGTGTTCTACAGCTCCTTGCTCAGTCCTTGAGGAACAGACAGCTCAGCAAAAATCAGTGATCAGGGCCTCCAGAGATGGAGCAGGGACAGAAAACTTGCTGTTGGATGAACTGTTTAGGAGGGACCTGGAAGAGCTGGAGAGAAGGGAGCTCCAGCAAAGAAACAGACATGTGCAGCAGGGTGAGCTGCTGGGCAATGAGGAGAGGGGCAATATTTGAGCCCCAAAGAGGGAATTGTGTCTGGTACCTCCAGCACCAGCGTCCGCTCTTGGACATGGAGAGGGATTTTGTCAGTAGTCAGGACATTGTCCTTTTACAGCCTGGAGAAATAGAGAAGGATCCCCTTTCTCCTGCAGGACACAATTTATCCTGGTGGAATTGCCCAGGAGGCACAAAGGGATGTGAGCTGCAAAGACCTCATTGCTCCTCCCTGCTCACCTGCCTCTGCTCCCAGAAAAGTGGGATCTGCCCTGGTCACAGGGCACCTCATCCACACACATCAGGCCTGGAATGGGAATTCTGCCTGCTGCTGGGTCCTGCTGGCCCAGAGCTGAGAGCACCAAATACTACAGCAAAACCTATGCATTTGCAAGGGGTTAAACACAGGAATGTTGGAAGTCTGTGGGGGGATGGGAATGATGTGGGATCCAGGATATTGGATCCAGCATTCAGTCAATTACCATGCTTAGTTAAGTACTGCACGATGGAGTGAAGGCTGCAGTCTGTTAGAATGTCTGTTCCTATAAGTCATTTAATTATGAGGTTGCTCATATGCCATTTTAACATATGTACAGTAACATTATCCCTCTTTTCTAGGTCACCATCCTCATAAGCCTGGCTCTTGCATTCCTTGCCTGCATAGTGTTCCTTGTGGTGTACAAAGCCTTCACTTACGACCACAGTTGCCCAGATGGATTTGTTTATAAGGTAAGGAACTTCAGAAGGATGAATTGCCTGAGCTAATGACAGGCTCTAATTGCCTGCATGGTTACAGCCCAGGCTGCTTTTTTTATTTTGACCAGGCCAAACAGAACATTTGGCAGGAATGTGTTGAAATGGAAAAAGTGTTCTGGGAAATGTGGACATGCATCTGACTCCATCAGCTACTGTTACAGTGTAATTGTTGGGATTAGCATTTGGTGAACACTACAGACAGATGTTCAGCAACAATCCCTCATATTTGTGAATGGATTTATTGCAGCTGGGATCCTGCATTTGCTTCCCACACTCCCAAGTAACTGATGTTTACTGGCATACATTGTAATGCAAAGCAAACTGCTGCAGTGCTGACACTCTGTCCTTTGTGAAAGAAATCCAAATTTGCCCAAGTAGTTCACTTCTAGGTGCTCTTGAGCCTTTATCAAGAGCAAACCCATGTAACAATTGCTAAAAACCTGTGATTTTGTATTGAATATCCACAGAACTGTTTGCCTGGTCTGCTGAGATTAAAAAAAAATGCACCTTGCAAAATAATTCACTGAGTTCTCACTGTGAATAAACTCATAAATTCACAGAAGTCTTGACCACACTGGGGATAATATGTGAGCTGGAAAACTGAGTAAGATTTTGGTGTATTAATAGTTGTGAATTATTCTCTTAGGTTATATAAAAAGGGAGAATTTGGATTGTTCAGACTGGAAAAGAAAAGGCTATGGGGTGACCTAATTGTGGCCTCCAGTACCTGAAGGAGCTACAAGAAAGATGGAGAGAGACTCTTTACAAGGGGGGACAAGGGGAAATGGCTTCAAAGTGACAGAGAGAAGGTTTATTTGGATATTGGGAAGAAATCCTTCCCTGTGAGGGTGGAGAGGCCCTGGCACAGGGCCGTGGCTGCCCCTGGATCCCTGGAAGTGCCCAAGGCCAGGTTGGACAGGGCTTGGAGCCACCTGAGATAGTGGAAGGTGTCCCTGCCATGGCAGGGGCTTGGAATGAGATGAGCTTTGATGTCCCTTCATAAAGTGAATTTCAGAATTAATTAATTAACCTGAACTAATGAAAAGAGCTGCCCCACTGGGCTGTGCCTCCTGCCATCCCCAGCCAGGTGCTCATGCCACAGCTCAGGGTAAGACCCTCTAACAGGGCAGCACAAAGCAGCTTTTGCTGCCTCTGCCTGTCCCCTGCCTGTCTGGGGATGAATTCTGGCCTGGGACCAGCAGCTGAGCAGAGCTGCCCTGCCCAGCCCAGTTGGGTCCCTCCCTCATTGCACAGCCCCGATCTCTGAGAGCTGCTGCCTTCGGGGTTGCCAATAGCAACAGGTTTGGGAGGCCGAGCCCGGCTGGGTGCTCTCGCAGGGCAGCTGGCAGTGAGAGTGCCACCAGGAGAGCCATGGCATCACTCTGCTTCTCTCTCTGCTTTCCCCTCCCAGCACAAGCGCTGCATCCCCGCCTCGCTGGACGCCTACTACTCGGCACAGGATTCCAACTCGCGGGGCCGGTTCTACACCGTCATCAGCCACTACAGCATGGCCAAGCAGACCAGCTCCCGGGCCGTGTCCCCCTGGCTGCCCTCGGGCTCGGCCAGCCACGACAACAAGGCTGCCAAGACAGAAGGTCATTAAAGGGAACGAGCTGGGCGGAGCTGGAGCGGGAGGGCGGGGGGACAGCACCTGAGCGTGCCCTGCTCCCAGCGGGGCCGGAGGGAATTCAGGAGGGAAGTGCAGGATCAGCTTCATGGATATTTCTTTTTGTGCGTTGTTCTCGTTGATTTGTAACCGAGTCGAGCTCTTGTACAAAGGCATGTTTGATGTTGACTGTACCTTAACGATGTAAAAATATTTTTAAATCATTGCTTAACTATTTGTTAGAAAAATAAATTAAAAAACAAAAAAAGCAAGTTAGGTAAACAGCCAGAGAGGATAAAAGCAGCAGAGAGAATCCCACCAAGTTTTGTCAGTGCTGGAAAGCTGTGACAGAGGCTCCACATGCAGTGAAGGAAGAGCTGGAATCCTTTCAGGAGGGTACAAAGACATTGTGGTGCTGTTTGATTTGCCAAAGGGGAGATATTTTGCTGTCAGATTGAATCCAGTGTCAGTGTTCATTCACTGGCATCCCCTCCTTCCCCAGACATGCTCACGTGCAAACACAAACCCTGCACAGTGCCCCAAGGAAATCCAGAAAGTTCCTGGCATTCCTAATGAGCCACCAGAGTGCTGCTGGTCCTGGCCAGGCTCTGAGGCTGAAATCCAGGCTGCTGCTTGGAGATGGAGCTGGATGGAGCAGGCAGAGGCTGCTGTAGTGAAATCTTGAATAAACTTTTGAGCACAGGACTCAGAGTCAGGAGTTCAGGACTTTGCTTCTGCTTCTGGCATAGATTCCCTGCATGAGCTTTGGCAATTTCCATGAGGCTTCATCCTTTGGGACCTCTCCTGAGGGTCACCAAAACTCAAAGAAATGCCATTTTGATCAGAAGAGCATCTCAAAAATTCTGATAGTATTGAGCCTCTAACTTTTCAGCCCCTGATTCTCCCATGAAATGGGATGCTCCTGCTTCCCTGCTCCAGCTTCAGCTCCTTCAGCATTTTCTCTCATTCCAGGTCACTAGAGAGAGGTACAGATCAAATCTCTGCTTGAAAACCCAGAGCAGACCCCGAGCTTAATCCAGTCCTGCACAGAGTAACACATCCTCTCCCCACAAATGGCACTTGAGATTGGTGCAGGCTGGTGGGATTTAAAAAACCCCCAAGGATTCTGTTTTTCCAGAGCTGCAAGAGCAGAGTGCACAGGCAGGGCAAGGTTCACCTTGGACTGAGCTGCTTTTTCAGATTTTTGGCTAGACTGGGATGGAAATTAGGAACTGGCCCCTTCTTCCCTCGCATTGGGCAGTTTTGTCCTCCATGTCAGAGACTCTGGGCAGTGTGGGAGGGCAGAACTCCTCAGTCCTGCAGGCATCATGATAAATAACTGTATAGCATAGCTCAAACTGTAGTGCCAAACACCATTGTCTGACTCCCTCTCCTCCCTTCCCTTTCCACCTGTAAATTCATTTCTCACTCAAAATGTACAAACCACCCCCTCCACCAACAACCCCAACTCCAGCAAAACCACTGAACAGTTTATAATTTTGTGGTGTATTTTTTGTCAGTAGGTAGCAGAGACTGAAGTATTTTTTGGTGTAATTCTTGAACTTTTCTGACGGGATTAAAATAAAGTTCGATGTGACTGAGAGTGGCTCCCGTGGGTTTTCTTGCAGGTGGTGGGTGGGATTTGTGGGCTGCTGCCAGGCAGAGGCTGCACCTTGCACCAGTCCCAAGCTGACTCTGGATTTCAGGAGGCATTTCCAGAGCTTCCCATTTTCCCCTTTCAATGCCTGGATTTTATTCCCTGTGTTCTCACCCATTTCCAATTGGAATATAGTAATTAAACTGCAGCTCATCTTCTACTGCTTTACAGTGGAGCTCCATTCCCATTTTAATGGCAATTCCTTCCAATGGACTTCCTTTCCATTTTAAAACCAATGGATTACAGGAACTTCTCCTGGCAGCAATGTCCTTCTTACCATCTTTTCCTGATGCAAGCATTCCTTGGAATGGGGAATTAAAGGAAACCCAGCTGACAAACCAAGGGCCACAGCTGAACTTTGGGAAAGTTGAGCTCTGTACCCAAACTCCACAGCTTGATTTGTAACAAACCCACTGCTGTATTCATCTCACATGCTTCAGAAAGCAGATTGTGTTGCCTCAAATCCTTTGGCTCTTTGAAATGGAATGATAGCCTGGCATTAAATTGACTCATTCCCAAAGGCTAAAGAACATTTTGTAAAACCTTTGGATAGCTTTTTTTCAAAAAAAGTACAAAAAAAAAAAAAAAAGTGTATTCAGAGTTGTGAAATTGAGCTACCACAGGAGAGAAACCACTCTGGTGTTAGAGGTCAGCACTGAGTACTTGTGAAATATATTGAAAGGATCCAGTGCTGTGCAGGATTGAGTCAGGGGATAATTTAACCATGCAATTCTATTGCCAGTTTCCCAGTAATACTCTGTGTGTTTACTTGAATCAGAAAAACCCAGGAATCAAATCACTTGAATTAAAAGGGTTCTAGCTATTACTAGATAAGTGAGTTGGTGGGGATAACCATTCCTATTTAATAAGGGAAAGATCAAAATCTGTATAGAGCAGAATAAAAAAACCAACCAAGAAATACTCAGGGGGAAAGTAAAATAAACCAAACAACTCAACTGCTGCTGCAAGTGCCACCACTGTGAATATTGTTATTGCAGCTCCTGTGCAAGCTGCAGTTGAGCTTCCAAGATTCAGCCACGTATTTTAATCAGGGGAACAGGGAGAAAATTGGAATTGTAGTGCATCATCTTATTATTTCAGTCTTTAAAAGCCTCCTTCAAGGTTGATCATGAGTTTTCAGCTCTGATTAAGGAGCGTGCTGGTGACAGCCCGGGCTCATCAGGGCTGTGGGCTCTCTGTGCAGCCTGAAGCCCTTGAGGGGCTCTGGAGAGCAATGTTTTCCTGAGCTGTGCCTGGGTGAGGGTCAGGCTCAGCTCTGGCTGATTTGAGGAACAAGAGCCCTCCCTGTGCCTCATTTCTGTGCTGGCCAAGTCCATCAGCTCCAGCTTCCCCCCCTGTGCCTGACCCTGCTGCAGCAGGAATCTCTGTGGGCAATCTTCTCCCTTATGGTAGAGTTTGAACTCCCCCCCAAAATTCCCTTGTGGGCCCCTGGGCCTGGAAGGGGTGGGTGTTGGCCCTCCTGGAGCAGCAGGAAGGGTGGAAGGAGAACTGGCAGCACCCATTGGGATGAGCTCAGCTGGCAGGATCAGGGCAGCCTGGGCAGGCAGCAATCCTGGGGAGCAACTGGCAGGACAGGTGGGAAAAAATAACTCCACCAAAGGTGTGGTGGTGGCATGGTGGGAACTCAGCTGAGCCCAGAGCCAGAAAGAGAAGGGAAGGAAGAAACTGTTGGAGCTTGAGAAAGATGGAGGGCAAGAAAAAAAGGAGATTGGCACCAGGCAAGGCGTGGAAGCAGGAGCTGCTTTTGTGCTGTAACCCCATGACCCTGAACCACTGCATCCTCCTCTCTGATGGAGCCTGCCTGGCTTTGGAAAAGCCTCTCCAAACATCTGCAGTGCCCTGAGGGGAATGACTGACTCCAATCCTCTTGGACTGCCTGCAAAACCAGGGCAAAGAGGAAAAGAGGTGCCCACAGGGCTGGCAGTGGCACGAACAGCTGAGCTGTGTCTGTCCTGGGTACTGGAGGTGACTTTGTGCTCTGGATTCCAGAGACAGCTCAAGGCGCTGCCCTGAGATCAGAAAAGGAACAGGCCCTGTCCCTTTGCATGTGATTTTTTATCCCCTTTATCCTCCCCCGTGCTTGCCAGCTGTTCCTGGTTTGTAATAATACCTCCAGTGATAAGTGTAAGGGTCGTGCACTGAGCTGTCTACAATCACATTTTATACGATTAGTCAGGGGTTTTTAAAGCACCCTAATTATTACAGTCAAACCGGATTAAGCCATTCCTCTAATAGATTTTCCTGTAAAATAGGCCAGGGAAAATGACTTACGGGAGGGGATGGGGGAAGGAAAGGCTCTTTCCTTCCATCTCTTTGGCCTTTGATTTTTTAAAAAGCCAGCAGTGGCAGGGGCACTACAGGGATCCCACTGGGAGCACCGGGGCAGGAGTGCCCAGCAGGGCTGGGGTCTCTGGCACTCTGTTCTCCTTCTCACCTGAACTGGTGCCATTTGAGGGGCAAAAGAGGTCAAATCCTTTTGATTTAAAATGATAAAAATTATTTTTTCACTGGGGAGGTGGATGACAAGTCATTTGAGAGGCTGTGGGTTGCTTCCTCACGGGAAATAATCCAGGGGAAGGCCAGGAGGGTGGGCAGGGCTGTGGTTGAACCGCTGTTGCTGGGGAAGGCTGGGCAGGATTAGTGCAGGATTTGTCCTGCAGCAGGCAGATGGTGATGGGGAAAAGCAGAGAGAGAGAGAGAGAAGACATGGAAAAGCCTCTTAGCAGCAGGGCACACAGCTCATCCTGGCACAGCCAGTGCCCTGCCCTGCCCCAATGGGATGGCCTGGTCCCATTCCCGACCCCACTGCAGGGATCGGTGTGCTGGGTGTGCTGCCTCCACCCAGGGCTCCACACGGGGCACAAACAGCAGCCCTGGGGCTCCCCCTGCTCTGACACAGAGTGTGAGCCCCACTGGGGTGAGCAGAGTGGAACTGCAAACAGAGCAGCCCCTAAGAAAATGCTGACCCCACGCAGACAGGTATGGACAAATCACCTGCGGAGGGTTCCCGTGGCATCAGGGAGGGATGGGGCAGTGTCCCTCACTGCTCCTGTCCCTCCATCCTCACAGGCTGTGCAAGGACAGTGTTCTCCAGCACAAGTGGCCAGAGCCAGCCCCTCCCAGTCCCTGGGAGCCACCACGAGCCACCCTGCTGGGGCTGTGAGGTGCCACCAGGCCTGGAGCCCACGGCTCCGTGCCAGAGGCTGCTGCAGTGCCAGCACAGTGCCAGCACAGTGCCAGCACAGTGCCAGCTGAGGGAGGACTTGCTGGGGCAAATGGGGCAAAGCCAGCAGCAGTTCCAGCAGATCCCAGCCCCTGGGGCAGGCAGAGGTGGCACCCAGTGCCCCCACCTGTGCCATGTCCCTGCTGGTCAGTGTGTACCTCCCCATGGCCTTGGAGCCCCAAAATCCAAGCTCTCAAACCTTGTAGTCACCAAGTTTGCATCCAGAGGAGGCAACGAGGCTGGAGAGGGGCTGGGAACACAAACCCTGTGAGGAATGATTGAGGGAGTTGGGGGTGCTCAGCCTGGGGAAAAGGAGACTCAGGGGTGACCTTATCACTCTCTACACCCCCTGAAAGGTGCCTGTGCTCAGCTGGGGCTGGGCTCTGTCTCCAGGCAGCACTGACAGAACCAGAGGACACAGCCTCCAGCTGCACCAAGGGAAATTTAGGTTGGATATCAGGAAAAAGGTTTTCACAGAAAGAGTGATAAAGTTCTGGAATGTTCTGCCCGGGGAGGTGGTGGAGTCACCATCCCTGGGTGTGTTTAACACAGCCTGGATGTGGCACTGGGGGCCAGGGTTGAGTTGAGGGGTTGGGGCTGGGTTGGACTCGATGGTCTTGAAGATCTCTTCCAAACTGGTTATTCTGGGAATTCTGTGAAATTCCTTCTCCACACTCTGCTCTGCAGGCCTGGGGGTGCCCCCAGCTCACCTGGAGCAGAGCCAGCCCAGGCCACGAGCTGTCCCTGTCACCTGGGTGGCAGCAGCAGCTCAGGGCTCTGCTGAACCCTCCCTGCCAGCCCCACCAGCCCTGGCCACATTTCAGTGCTGGGTAAATTGATTTCTGTGTATATTTTTTATGCCAGGTTATTACAATTACTCTTCAGGATCCTTTGGGATGAAAGGCTATTATAGAGATGAAAGCTCATTAACAATAAATATAAAGGGTCACAACTCCCCATAAAAATGTATTAGAAACAGATTTTAGTTTGGAAATGTAAATATAGCATTTGGCAGCAGTCTGGACTGGCTGGTCTGGTGTGCAAGAGAACTTAATCCACTGGGAAGATGGGGCTACTTTTATAGCAGAATTACTGGGTGAATTATGGAGTTTTGGCTGCTTGGAAAAACAACTTCTGCCTACCAGCAATAAAAAAACAAAAAAGGAATTGTTGCATTGGGGAGGAAGAAGATTTCTCCTGTTAAAAATAGGATTTTTGTGGTAGAGCTGAAGAATCTTTGGGGATTTACAAGTATAAATGCTGAGAAAAAAAAAAATGAAGGGAATTTTGAAATGATAGTGGTAGGAATGAAAGTACCTAAACAGTGAGAAAAAAACCCACCTTTTTTTTTCAGATATGTTTTCATAAATTCACATATGAAGGGGAAGCTGAACCTGGCTTTTCCCAAAAACATTTGAAGCACCAAAATTCCCAACACTTTTCCCCTTTACCTTCAGCAGACTCCAGCTGCCTCACCCAGCCAGGGGTGTCAATGAGCCACGTCCCCCCAGCTGCAGCTGGTGACCCGACCCTGGGGGTGCCAGGGCTGTCCCTGTACTCCTGCCATGGGGGTGGATCCTTGGGGACCCTGGGAGCAGTGATTTGGGGACAAGAGCTCAAACTCAGCCTGCACTGGCAGCTGCCAAAGGCCCCGAGCAGGTTTCAGGTGGCACAAACTCACTGGAGCAGATTTTTAGTGCCTGGAGTAAAGGATATTCCAGAGGACCCATTTTCCCCATCTCCTCCTCAGGCTGAAGGTCTGGAGGAGCCCAACAGAGGGAGGGAAGTGGGTTTGGGGTTTTGGCAGAGGAAAAAGCTCTGTCAGCAGCAGAGGGTCCCTGGGGCTCCAGCTCAGCTCAGCTGACTCAGGCTCAGTTCACCGAGGTGCTGCACTCACTTCATGTTTAAAGATGCAGCATTCCCTGCTTGCTCCATGCCATCCCTTGAGAAGGCATTTTTCTGGTGGTTTTGATCAATTGGCATAATCACTGAGACCTTCAGATCAGTAATTAAGACGTTAAAGTCTTTGGCTCATACAAATTGCATTAATCTGTGCACGCTGTCACCCCTCCCTGCAGCCCACCCCACGATCTGCTCCCTTCTGTGCCTTGGCCATGCTTAAAAAAATACCAATGAAGCTTTTTTTAAAAATAAAAACCAACTAAGTCATGCCACTTTAACCTCCCCAAGCTAAATAAACACAGAAGGGGAGAAAAATCTATTCCACGCCTTACTCAGCTCTGGGTTTATTGCTTTTCCCTGCTGCATCCAATCTGCACAGCCATGACTGCCTGTGAAAAAGGCTTTTCAGCCCTTTTATTTCCAGTGAAATTTTGGCATTACAGGATGGAGAAGCTGTTGATTTTTTTGTGGGCACATATTAATAACAGAATCCCAGAATGGTTTGGGGTGGGCAGAGCCACCTTCCACAATCCCAGATTGCCCCAAGCCCTGTCCAGCCTGGCCTTGGACACTTGCAGGGATGAGGCAGGGGATTGTGATGGGAAAAAATCAATATATTTTGTATAAATATATTCATACATCTCTATCTATCCCATTATTAAACTGATTAAATAGAATTTCCCTCCTTCCCTTTCTCACTCCCTTTAAAGTGTGCACATCTTGGAAAAAAGGCTCTGTAATGCTCAGAGTCCAGGATTTCCTAACTCCATCTCCAACTGCACCCCAAGCAGCCCCTCAGGGAGATCCATGAGCAAACCCCACAGCTCCATGGGGGAAGAAAGGCTGTCCTGGGAATCTCTGCTTAAACCTGCCTCAGGTAATGAAACTGTGCCTGGGGGAGCCCTTTAAAATTGACATGAGACAGCAGAATGTGGGAGAGTGGAGGTAGGGGGGAAGTTTATAGGGTAGGAAGAGAAGGAATGGGACTGGACAAAAGCCAGGGTGCTGCTCAGAGCTTCACATCTCAGAGTGCTGGCCAGCACAGCCTGGGCAGGGATGGCAGAGCAGGGCAGCCCTGCCTGGATGTGAAATCCAGGAGCAGCCCCATTCCCAGAGCTCCCCATGAAGAAGAAGGATCAGGACATCCACAGTCAGGAAGAAATCTAACAATTATTAAAGACATAATTCAAGAAATTCTGTCCCACCCAACCACCTGCCTTTATTTGGGCTCTGCTTTCTGTGCCCTTGAGGCTGAGGAGTTAAACTGGGCAACCTGGATGGGTGGGGGGAATTCCAGGTGTGCTGCTGAGGCTCCCAGGAGCACAGCCCATGGAATTCCTCTGGAATTCCTCTGGGATTCCATCCAGCACAGAGGCTGGCACAGCCCTGACTGAGGTTACTGAGTCACCTCAGCATGGGGATCAGGGCATGGACCCAGGCACACATTTGGGTCCCAAATTTAATCCCAGCCCTGACTCTGCTTTGGTTCTGCCTTTTGGAAGAGGTTCTCCCAGTCCTGAACCCAGCACAAGTTCATAAATCCTGGAATGGGGACAAAAAGGTGTCAAGCTGTGAGCGAGACACCAGGAACGCTGCTGACCCCACAGATTTTGCTGGATGGCTCCTGGAGCCAGGTTTGCTGGCTCCCCTGGGATTACAGACATTTAAATGATGTTGTACTATTTTTTTGGTGGTTTTTCCCCCTTTTCTCCTTTTTTTTTTCCCCTGAATGGCACTTGCTGTCTGCTGCTCAGGGCAGGGAGGGGTCCCTGGGGACAGCGAGTGCACTGAAGTGACAAGAGCCCGGGCTTTGGTGCCTATTTAAAAATCAAACAGTGCCAATAAACCCTCAAAACGCACCAAGGCTTGGCCGAGGGTGCTTTCATCTGGATCTGCCGAGGGTAATTTCACCGCTCACAGGAGGGAGGATCTCGCTGTAATCACTTGTGCAGGGACGACACAAGACAACCTAATTACTTTCAGGGAGAGCATTTCACAGGCTGTAATTGGGCACAGGGATGGCAGGGAGGGAGCTGCTGCGGGGATGCTGCTGGTCCTGCATCCCTGATTGCCTGGGATGCGGCTTGGGCTGGGAATCGCCTGCTGAGAGAAATAAACCCCGTTTTGGGAAAGCAGCCTGGTGCCGCAGCCGTTCCCGGTGAAGAAACGCACCTCGGGGTTAAAGGGAAAGGTCGGGGCTCGATGCCGCAGGGATTGTGGCTCCCAGGGGCTGAAAGAGCCTTGGAAGGGCTGGTTTGGGAGCAGGAGCAGGAGGGGGTGGCTGGCACAGCCCCTGCATCCGCAGCAGGGCATAGAAAATTTCATTTTCAATTCTATTTCTTTGGGCTGTTTGAAGATCACTCACTTCAGCTTCCGCTGGAAAGAGGAACACTGGAATTGAGATTAAATGCTCAGTCTGTTTTGGTTTATTTTCTTTTTTTTCCCTTTTCTTTCCAGTTTATTTTCCTCCCCTGCTGCTGCACGGTTCCACTTGCNCACTCACTTCAGCTTCCGCTGGAAAGAGGAACACTGGAATTGAGATTAAATGCTCCGTCTGTTTTGGTTTATTTTCTTTTTTTTCCCTTTTCTTTCCAGTTTATTTTCCTCCCCTGCTGCTGCACGGTTCCACTTGCTCTGACAGAAATCATTTCTGCCTTCCCCTTGTGTTGTAAATTTGCTCTTCCTCCTCTCCCGGGATCAGGATTTTAAACAGCCCAAGGGACAGAAGGCAAAGAGCCCCTTTTGGTCCCAATCCCAGCTCCTTTAGACACTTGGGGATGAGAAAAGACAAACCCAGCATCTGTGTCTGCTCCAAACCACCCTTCCCTCAGGGCCAGCTGCCCTGAGCAGGGCTTTTCCTAAACCAGGCTCTCCTTTCCCTGCTGAAGACCAGGCCTAGCTCTCACCTGACACTGGATTTTCGTAGTTTTGACTTTTTTTAATTTGTGGGACACAGAATGACCATTTCCATCCCCATTTAACCCCAGGCTGCCAGATGCATCCCTTCAGTTCCGAGGGCTGCTGACAGCAGGAAGCTGAAGGAGAGGCATCCCTTCCTTTTTCTTTCATCCCAGGGTCTCACCCACCTGGACTGGGAACGCCATGAGAGCAAGGTTTGGCTCCAGAATTGAAAAAAAAAAACAACCAAAATTCCCATTTAACCCCTCCCATAATTCCACACTGACTGGCTGGCAGGAGGAGAGGGAAGTTTAGGGGAGCTCTTGTCCTGCTCTAAGGCAGAGAGGTGTTAATGGCCCCTGCAGGGCTGTGTGCTCCTCACAGACCAGAGCAGGCACAGAGGCATTATCGGATTCATGCTCGATGTCACCAGCCTGTCCTGTACAGGGGAGCAGCCACTGCACAGCCTGGCCTGGCCTGGCTGGGGGCAAGGAAGGTCTGCCTGTCTGACCCCCCTGCAGGAGAGGCTCCAAAGGCACCCCAAAGCAATCCCAGTTCATCCCAAAGCAACCCTACCTCACCCTAAAACAATCCCATCTTCACCCCAAAGCAATCCCAACTTCATCCCAAAGCAATCCCATCTTCACCCCAAAGCAATCCCAACTTCATCCCAAAGCAATCCCAGCTCACCCCAAAGCAATCCCATCTTCACCCCAAAGCAATCCCAGCTCACCCCAAAGCAATCCCAGCTCATCCCACAGCAATCCCACCTCATGCCAAACTAACCCCAACATTTCAGAGACTCCCAGGATGGTTTGGGTTGGGAGGGACCTCAAAGCTCACCCAGTGCCACCCTCCAGGGACACCTCCCACTGTCCCAGGCTGCTCCAAACCCTGATGTCCAACCTGGCCTTGGGCACTGCCAGGGATCCAGGGGCAGCCACAGCTGCTCTGGGCACCTGTGCCAGGGCCTGCCCACCCTCACAGGGAATAATTTTGTCCCAATATCCTTCTAATCCTGCCTTCTTTCAGCTTGAAGTCGTTCCCCTTGTCCTGTCCCTCCATCCCTTGTAAAGGGTTTCTCTCCATCTTTCCTGTGGGCTCCCTTCAGGTCCTGGAAGGCCACCTCAGTTTTCAGGTCCTGAACAGCCACAGTCAGTTCTGCTGCCAAGGGGAAACTGAACCCTTTGGAAAGAGCATCCCTGCATCCCCACCCCAGTGGGAGGGGCAGTCCCAGCTCCCTGAGGGCAGCCCTTGGATGTGTTGAGATCAGCAGAAAGTCCTCCCTTGACTGAAAGCCCCCAGATTTCTTCCTGCCTGATTTTCAGCTACAGAATTACTATTTTTGAGTAATTTCAGGTGTTTCAAATGCTTTTCTTTGGCTCCTGCCTGATGCTGAGAAGCCTTGCTGCAGGCTTCAGTGGCAAATTGCACAAAGGATTTATTTTTAGTTCTATAAAACATTTTTCAAATTTGTTTTTGGTGCCACACACAATGTCTGTGATGAAGCAGAGTGGCTGAAGGAAATGTTCAGCTTCTTGTAAGAGTCAGGGTGATTTACTCCCAGCTTCCCTGCTAACGAATTCTGTGCTCATCCCAAATACAACGAGGCAGGTTTTTTACTCCTTCTTGTACTCCCCTTCCAAATCATCTTGCTAAAGCTCCTTGTAGCTCTCTGTGTATCCTAGCAATGCTGAGGACCAGGTGAATTCACATGAACAGAGGAACAGGCCCTCTGGTTTTTAATAATTCACACCATTGATTTTTTTCCCCTGTCTGTATTCCTGCAGTCACCTGCAGCTTTTGCAAATTATAATGTAAACCAAAACTGGGCTGCACTCAGATCTATTTTCCTAATACAGCCTCATCATTTCTGCCCTCCAAGGTCCCTTTATGCCAGCTATAACTCTCTTTAATAGTTTTGTCCATTTTCTGCAATCTTCCTACTCGAGAGCTGCGAAAACTGAAAGGAAATGATTTAACTGGGAGAGGTTTGCAATAAAGAGCAATTATTCCTCCTGTTCATTAAAGTCTTTTTTATTCTCTGCTCTCAGCACCTGCATTTTGTGAAAATACCAACACAAGGTAGCAGAGCAAACACTTTGATCCCATATTAATTGCTTAACGTTCAAGGTTAAGCCTCTGGCATTCCAGAGGGAAAAAGCACTGAAAGGATTTCTGATGAGGCCTGAAATGACACATTTCCTCTGACCTTGCAGCCACGGGAGTCTCCAGCTGACTTGTGAAATTCCAAGTTCATGGAATTTTATGGAATCTCTCCCTCCTCTTTGCCATGGCAAACCAGGATGTGCAGTCCCAGCACTTGTGGGAAATTCTGCGGGGAAAACCTCCCACTACTTTTTTTTTTTTTTTTTTTTCCCC
>VZRH01001121.1:688515-712779 GCA_013397555.1 Urocynchramus pylzowi | reverse complement strand
GGGGGGGGGCGTTGGTTGGTTTTTCTGGTTGATTTTTTTGGGGTTTTTTTAATATATAAAGCCCTGCAAAAACACATGTGCATGAAGTGGAGCAGAACAAAGGGAGCAGCTCGTGGATTTGACATTTTTCTGGAAGCACATTAATCCCTTCCAGAGAAGCAAAGCTGGTGCCTTTATCTGTAGCTGGTGGCCAATGTGTGACAGGGACCTGAGCTGGCCACGGGGCTCGGAGTGACCCAAGGGCTCAGACAGGAGCAGGGGCAAGCAGCACTGCTCAAAGGGCTCAGGAAACACAAATCTGGCTGGTGCAGGCTGCAGGGGGAATGTCAAACCCCCCAGGGGAACTCCCTTCGTGCTGGGGTGAGATGAGGACAGGAGCTCGTGGGGCTGCTGAGGCTGTGTCAAACCCTGAGTCCTCACAGGGGCTGGGATGGAGGAGCCACTGGGGTTTCTCCCAGCTCCAGGTGATATTGCTGATGTAGAAATGCTCAGGAAACTCCCCCTGGGCCACCCAGACAGCTCTGTCCTCCTTTTTGGGGGGGGCTGAGGCAGAGAGCCTCGAAATCTTCATTGAGTGAACCCAGCTGCCAGGCCAGCCCTGCAGGGACTCTGCAGACAGAGCAATAAATATGGAAAAGGCAAGGCACTGAAATGCATCTCAGTCTCCATCCCCTGGGAATCAAGGTGCAAATTTACTCAGGGATCTGCTGCAGCAAAATGGAGCAGCCAGCAGGTGCAGAGGGATGTGGAGAGGGCAACGCTGGGTGTTGATGTTGGCACAAAGAGTAAAAGATAAAACTCCTGGATTTTGGGCACTTTCAGACCTATTGGCAGGAGCAAAGTGCTAATACAGTCATAAACTTGAATAATTTCCCCTATAAAGGTTTAAAGGTGATGATTTATGCCTGAATTATCCTGGCTGGTTTGCACAGTAACATTTTAGGCTACCAACTCCCCAGTCTGGCAAGAACAATGTAATTTTTCCTCACCAAAACTCTATTTCTGCACACACCAGTGAGATTCCTCAGATGCTTAAATGAGAGCTCATGCTTAAATGCTTTGCTGCCTTGGGACTTGGTTTTACCATTATATGCTTAACTTGATGACATTTCAGACCTAAAATCTGATGTGAAATCAGGGTGAAACAGATTGAAGGGCTGTTTGCTTCAGTGCTTTTTTTTGGGCTCTTATGAAATACGAGAGGCCGTTCCACAGGTCAGAAGAGGTGAGTTTGCTTGTTCAGAGGGTTGCTCACAAGAGGAGGGCACAGCACTGGATATTTATGTGGAGAACTGCAGCATTTTTATTCAGCAGTGGCAGAGAGGAGGAGGTGAGGAGGAAGGAGACAAGGGAAGGTGAGTGCTGAGTCTCTGTGTCACGCACTCGTCCCAGGGGATGTCACCTGTCCACAAGGACCTGCTCTGCTGTAGAAACAGTAATGTGGAGAAAAGAAATCTATCCAGATGCAGTTTGTACTTATCTCTGAGCCAGCAGCCTGCACTGAGAGATTTGGGCAGAAGCTGCTCACACAACACATGCACACACAAAAATAAACCTGCTTCAAATTCTCCTCTCTGGGCTGAAGAGCATCTCGGAATACGGATGAGAGCTGCCTGCAAACACATCCAGAGAACTTGGAGGGAAACCCGAGACAAATTATGGAAATGAAATGCCCATCTTTCCAGATCAATGCCAGGCAGTCCCTGGTGGGGAGTGTATAGATCATTTAAAAGACTTCTCATCCTGTTCACTGGGATCCAGCTCCAAAGTGCCCTGGCTGATGGGGAGGGTTATTAATTTCACTGGCATTAGGGAATCAGCCACCTGTACCTCATCCATGGACTCCTCTTGGCATTTTTATTTTAGACTCATTCACAGGCTGGTAATAGATGTGCATTTAGATGAGAATAAAACTGGCCTCAGTAAGGACAGGAGGGAAGAGGCTCCTTATTGATCCTGGTAGTGGAGCCTTCCCCTCAGCCAGGCTGTTTTCATTGACAGCAAACACAATAAATGGCCCAGTCTGTCTAGAAAAGGGATCAAACCCCTCAGTTTGGAATCCTGGGCCGTGTTTGTGCTGCTTTGCCCATGTCCCTCTGCCCCTCCAGGAGCAGATTTGGGCTGAGGTTTGTGCAGAGCAAGGGAAGGGCTCTGCCAGCACCAGCCCCTGCTCTCCTGGGTGCAGATCACACCCTGGACAAAGGTGCCTCCTTTGAACAGGGCAAATCCTTTCCTCCCGTGCCAAAACTCCTCCCCTGGGGCCAGGCTTTGCTCTCCCTGCCAGGGCAGCTCAGGCTGTTTCAGGAATTGCATCCAGCACAGTTGTCAGTCTCGGTAACGAAGAGGCTGAGGACTGGGGTGGAGAGGCTGTTAAATAAATCATAGCCATGCTTTGCATTTTGAGAGGTGTTTCTCATGTCTGGCTCACAGAAACTCTCAGGAACAGAGGGAGAGCTCATTGTTCCTCCTAAAAAATGGCAGAAGAGGGAGACCTGGGGAGATCAAGCAGCTGCTTCCAGGTGAGGGTCAGAGGAACAGAGGGTCAGCCTTCCTGCCTGCCCAGGCTGAGGGGAGGGCAGGCTGGAGGAGCAGAGCATTTGGGAGTGCCAGGAGGGGCTTGAGGGGCAGGGAGGAGCTGCAAGAGCAGCCCCATCAGGGAGCCACGCAAGGATGAGGCACCACTGAAGCTTCCATGGATTTTTTTCCATCCTGCAAGGGCCATACATTGCAAAAGGTTCCTGCTGGTCAGCCCTGAATCTTTGTGTGCGTGTGGGATGGGATTAGAGACAAAGTGACACAGAGCACACAGGGACCATGACGAGGTGCTGTGACAACACAGGCACTTTTCTGTCAGTGTAACCCTCTCCTCCCCAGTTCTCACACCTTNAGTGCCAGTGGCACATCAGCACCCCAAAATTCATGAGAACGAGCTGAAAATCCCTCTGTTCCATAGAAAACTGGCAGCAGGATGGAGACAGAAACGCAGCAGCAACCCTGGGTAAATCCTGATTTTTTGGGCATGGATGGAGAGCTCTGCCTGTCCTGATGCCACTGCCCACACCCCCAGGAAAATCAATCCTTCTCTTCTTTTTGTCTGGACCAGCCTCAAATAGCTGCACCCTGTTGCTAGGCTACCTGGCTGCCTTCCACACATCCCAGAGCTGCTGGAAACCTCACAGCAAATTGCAGCTCACATGGTGGGTTATTTTTATCTTTTTGGGAAGAGGGGGGATGAATGGACAGTGGAAGGGAGGGAGAAGGAAGATATTCCAGTTCTTGGATGCTCTGGTTGTTGGGTTATGACCAGAAAAGTCTGGAAATATGAACATGTGTGTTTCTGCTTCCTTAAACAGGTGGAAGATATGTGGGATCATGATGAAATATCTGGCTGGCTAATGAATACCAAGTGTCACCTTTTGTGCTATTTTGGATCCTTGATAATTTGTCTGGTGTGATAATTTGTCTTTCCAGCCAGAAAAGAGCTGGAAACAGCTTCACAGAATGCACTGGAGCACCAGCAACCCCGTGAAGGGCTGGCAAGTGTGGATAAAAAGCTCCTGGCATTTGCACAGCCACGAGATCTTTCCATGTGGCCTGGGTTTGGATGATCTCACCAGGGAGAAGGCAAGAAAATGGGGTGGAGAAGTGAAAAAGAGCTGCAGAGGAATGATTGCCATCCCCCCATGGAACACAAAATTTTAATCCCTTGTCCTGAGCCACCTGTGTCACCAGGGGTTCCTGCTCATGGAGAACCCAGCAGGTTTTTCCTGTTCCAAGGGCCTTACCCACACCTCTGCTAACTCCCAACATCGTGTTTTCCCCTCTGCTTTTCTTCCACAGGTGGTGGAACTGAGGCTGGCAGAGCCTGGCTGAGGAAACCCACGGCTGGATCCCACCGTGGGCCATGTCCCCTTGAATTAGAAAGACCCATTGGACAAATCACCTCATTTCTTATATAAATCTATAAATCACCTCATTTCTTCTGTCTTGCTGCCAGTATTGAGGGCTTCTATACAGACCAGCAATAAACTGCAAGAAAATGGAGTTGCTCTATGGTTTTAGGGGGAGAAAAGGGACAGAGAAAATGTGTTGCAGTCATATGAGGTGAGGAACCCACTGCAGATCCCATCACTCTCACTGCTCTGTGCTGGGTTACCACAAAACCGTTTAAACTCAGTTTTCAGGTTCAGAAGAGAAAGAAAAAGGCTTAAAAAGGGGTGTTTTAAATCCCCACTTTGCCCCTGTTTTGCATTAAGTGAGGTCCTCAGGTGGGAGGTGGATACAACCCACCAAGGGACCTGCCCTGGCCATCAAGGGATCAAGAAGGAGCCCCTGGCAAATGGCCATTCCCAGGGAGCAAAATGCCCCTCACAGCTCCTGAGATGCTGTTCAAAGGGGGGAAAAGAAGAAAAGGAATCCCCCCATTGCTTAGGATCCATCCAAACCACCCCCTCCAGGAACCTTTCCCAGACCGCTCCTCGCTCTCAGCCAGGGAGGGATTCTCCCTGAAATCACCAATTAGAAAGGAAATAAATCCCAGCCACAGAACTGAACCCAAACCAGGTTTGCTGCCCTCGCTGCCTCTGTTCTCCTGCACATCAAGCACCCCCAGGGCTGGCCTGGCACTCCCCACGGGAGGTGTTTGCTTGGCAGCCGCAACCCCGGGCTCCATCAGTGGCAGGGGAGATTATTTCTATTTTCTCAGCAGCTGTTTGAAAGGAAATAATCCTGGAAGAGCCTAATGAATTAGCGTTCTGAGAGTTATCTGAACTAATGAGAAGGAGTGGAAATAGGCTGAGGAGAGGGGGCTGCTTTTCAAAGCAATGCAGTGCCTTTATTGGCTCTCTTCTGCTTTAGAGGTTCAAAGACACTTTTTTCCTTCTTTTTCCCCCCTACAGCAATTTATTTCCTGAGTGACTGAAGAACAAAAACAATTACAAACTGTACAATTTTCTTTTTTTTTCCCCTCTGAGCTTTCTCCTTTTCACTTACTGCTCCTACTTCCTTCCCACCTTCCCTTTCCCTTCCCTCTTCTGCAAGACCCAAATAATTAGGGACTAGACACAAAACCTAACCAGAGTAGCAGAAGTCTTCTGGGCTATGCAGGATCAGGTACTGAGCCACAGCATGCTGGTGAAATTTAAATAAAAATGGGGAAAGGAAGAGAAAAAAAAAAAAGAAAGAAAAACAAAAAAGAAAAAAGAAAAACATCTTTCTGGTGCTTCTGAGATCAAAGGAGCAACACTTGAAATTTGATGGTTGGGAACTTGTGAGGAAGGAGGCTGTTAAACCACTCCTGACTTCTGTGGCTGTTTTATCAGCAGGGAGACAGTGACATTGTTTGAACTAGATTCTGACTTTTCCCCCACAAAGGTGGTGTGATGATTTCTGAGCGTGTTCCCCGAGGCTCAGGCTTTGCTGGGAGAGATCAGGAGCAGGGGAGATGCTTCCACTTCAAACAGGTGCCACAGAGGCAGCCCAGCAATGGGAGCTCCCTGCACTGCCCAGGGCCACAGCCCTTTGCACAGCTGTGCACCTCACACAATTCTCACCCCTTTTTCTCTCTCTTTTCCTCCTCACCTTCTCCAGACCTCACAACACAGCCTTGGCTCCCCTGAAGAATTCAACCCTCCCTCCTTCCCAGGTTTTTTCCTCCTCAGCACCAAAACTCTTTCATAGGAAGGTGTTTAGTGTTTGCTTCTCTGCAGTGAACACTGAGAAAGCAGGAAAGGCTTGATGCAGTCAGAGAGTGAGGGAAGGATTTGAGTAAAAGCAGCTCTGGATCTGAAGCACCTCCCTGAGCAGCTGGGACTGACACTGCTGGACACAGGTCTTCTTCTGGCACCACCTGTGAAGGCTGGAAAGTGTCCCCACCATCTGCCACCTGGTCCCCACTGCCCCTTGGCTGTGGCTGAGCTGCTGGTGTGGTCACTGCTTAATGACCTTCAGTTAAAACACATTAATTTAGCTGGGATCTGCTATTTAAATGAGCTCATCTTTGCTGGAATAGCCCAAAGAGCAGCCAGATGAGCCCAGGCAGGCAGAGGTGGGAGGCTGGCTGTGACCTGCTGGTGGGACAGGGTGTGTGGCTCTGATGCCTCAGGTTTTAGCTTTTCTATTTTTCAGATTCTGTGCTGCTTTAGTGTGTGGGTCTGGGTTCACATTCAGGGATAGTGAGCTCTCTGCACAGAGCAGGGAGACAAAACAATTCCTGCTCCAGCTGGGCACCAAGGACAAAGATCCAAACCTCAGCCCCAAGAGCACAAACAGCGTGGGCTGGAGAGAGAAAAACAAGCAGGGTGGGGCTGCCTGGGCTAAAGCTGGAATGGGACAATGAACTCCAAGGTGCAAATGGAGCAGAACTGATCCCAGGGAGAGCCCCCGGGAGCGGCCGTGCATTTTGGGGCCATTTTGGGTCACCTTGGGTGCAGCCCTGGCTGGGCTCTGCTGCTGCCCAAGGTGGATCCATGGAGGAGATCCTTTTCATAAATCCCTGCTTTATTCTTTAGCTCTCTCTGGCCTCTGCTCTAGCTCAGCCTTCACAAGGAATCAGCCCAGTAGCAGCCCAGTGGTTGCAGAGCTGTCACTTGCACATCCCTCCTCCCAGGATATCCTGTTATTTGCACTAAATACATTTCATTGTTCTTTTTAGACAGTCTACACACAGCTTCTGCCCCACACACTCTGCAGCTCACTCAGAATCCCAGGATGGCTCAGGCTGGAAGGGCCCACAGAGGGTCACTGGTGCCACCTCCCTGCTCCAGCAGGGCCACCCCAGAGCTCAGGGCACAGCAGAGTGTCCAGCCTGCTCTGGAGTGTCCCCAGGAGGAGACTGCATCTCCTCTGTGGTCTCTGTGCTTGGTCACTGCACAGTGGGGAAGTTCTTCCTCTTGGGTATCTCTGCCTGTTCAGGCTGGATGTTCCCTGCTCCACTGCTGTGATCCCTGCCCTGCCCCAGCCCAGGAGCTGCACACTCTGAGGAACACCCTGAGAGCAGCTGTGGCTCAGTTCCACACACCCTGTGACAGGGCAGCACCCACCCCTGGCCGTGGGTTTGGGCAGGGAATTCCCCAGGGAAGGGGGGCAGTGGCTCAGCACTGACCTCTCCCGTGCTGGGGGAGCAGCAGGGCCTGGTTTGGCTGAGCTGGGATGGGAGGGGGGGATGAGCTCAGGGGGATGGAGGCCAAACACTGGGAACTGGAGCATCCCCAGAAGAGCTTTGTGAGGTCCAGCTCTTCTCCAGGGCACAAAAATCCCTAAATTGCATCCCATCTGCCTCCTTCACCTGAATAATGATTAATAAAATCTTTATCTTTCATCTGGGTAAATTCTAGGAAGGAAAAACATCTCAGCAAGCATCCATATGGAAAAGGATTTGGTGAGGCCTCCTTTGAATCCCTGCTCTCTGCTTCTGCTTTACTTCACTGAGGAAAGAAAGTCTCGTGTGCCAGAAATGCAAAAGTAATACATAAATAGCAGAAAGTAGCTTAAATAGTTAGAAATAGGAGTGAAGCTGCTTGATGAAGGTTCATCACTCAAAATGAAATGGGTAAAGAAAACGCAGAGCAAAAGAAAGGGAGAAAAGTTGAAATGTAAATTCAAAGTTTAAAATTCTCGCCTCATTTACAAATGGGGAATTGTAATGGTGGGGAATTTGTTTAGAAATAGATTAATGTTATGTTCTGTCTCTCACTAAAATTATAGTTTTGAAATTACATGAAATATTCATGGAGGATGGGGGGGAGAACTAACATCACCCTGGCTTTGCTGCTGAAATTAAACAAACTGAAATGGGGAGGACAGGGAGTGACTGAGGAGCTTTTTGCATTTCAGGAGAGCAGGAGAAAATTTCCCCTTCCTGTATTCAACGATTAAAATGATAATGGCTACACAAGAACCTAGACAGAGAAATTTCCAACCCCTCTGAAATTCTCTGCAGCTTGCAATTACACACAGGCAAATTTATCACGGGTGCCAGATGGCACAGCAAGCATATTGGCAGGGATTTGTGAAAGAAAGGAGGAAAAATAGCTGGCCTGTTCCGTGCCTAGCTTGCCTTCCCTTCTCCCTCCCACCCCCAATAACCTGCTCCTATTTTTTCTCTCCATGTAAATTTTCCTTCCTCTGTGTAAACCAGTAATTTGGGGAAAGAAACAATCGGATTTATTTGGGGTTAAGGCTTCATCTGAGATACCCACGGGTTCCTTGCATTGCAAATGGGTGAAATCACAGAGCTCAAAGGCTTTTCTTGCAAGCAGCCCTGTTATTTTCACTGGGATGAGGGTGAGAACAGACCCCCACTGCAGTCTGTGAGGTGGGCAGGGAGGTTCTGCTGTCAGAAACTAAATGCAGAGAAGATACTCCTTTGTGGTGCAAATAAACCCCAAAATCCCAAATCGACAGATGATGTTGATTGCAGACCCCCTCAAATGCCTAATCCAGGTTTTTTTTGCAAGGGTTAGAATCCCCTTTTAAGTGGCCAGCCACTAGCTGCTTCTCTGGTGTCACTTGTGGTCAGGTTTTTTCATCCCATCCCCTCCAGTGACAAGCAGTCTGCTCCCTGCCTCCAAGGAGGCAACATTCCTTTGAAATCCTGGCCCACATGGGCCATGCCAATCAATTTGGGGAGAGCTGGTGATGCCCAGCTGAGCACCTCAGAGCAGGGAGCTGGGCTGTCCTGAACGAGGTGAGGAATTCCTGCCAGATCTCCCTGTGCTTCACAGAATCCCACAATCAGCTCTTTCCATTGACAGAAACTTCGATTCTCCACGGTAATTGGAATTGCTGCTTTTTGTTTCTCTGGGAGTTAATTGCCTGACTGCAGCTGCAGGCACAGAGCCTGGTTTATCCATTTATCTGGGGGTCTATCCTGCTTTATCCCACTCCATTACTCCAATCCCTTCATTTGGGGGTTGCTTTCAGAGCTGTGTGTCAGGTGCAGCAACTCCATGTTTATATTTTTTTTCTCCTGAGCAGTGTTGACAGCTCTCACTCTCAGGATATTACAGGTTAAAAGCTTTTGTCTTCCTGTGTGCACACACTGCGTGCTGAAATGAACATTTAGAGGTGGAAAGGAGGCAGGGAGGGAATGATGCAGTGACTGTAGCTGGCTCTAATCTCAGCCCTTGTACACAGCACTGTCCAAAGGAAGAGAACTGACCCTGCCTCACTCCACAGTTCTGATTTACCATTCCCTTCCTGGGTGGGTGGCTGTGGATTGATCAGGAGGAGAAAGGAGACTGCACAGGCAAGACAGGGCTGCTACTGCTGTTCAGAGATGTCCACAGAGGGCTGTGTGCCCACCTTCCCTCCTGGCCACGTCTCCTTGGGCTGGGGCACTCAGGGACACCTGGAAGGTGAGTCCACACCACTCCTGCCTCCTGCAGTCCCCAGGTTTTCACCCCTCACCCTGGGAGGGGTTTCTCCAGGAGCAGCAAATGGCAGCAGAATTCCAGATCTGAACATTGAGGGTGGTGAGAGGACACAGCCCTGACCTGGGCACTGATGGGGAGCAAGGCTGCTGCCTCTCAGAACTGTGTACAGCCAGATGAAGAGCAGTCACTCAGAAAATTAAATGCCTGTTTTGCTCTCTCTTGCTCATCTTTTTCTCCTCAACATGTCAGCTCTAATACCCCCTTGTCAGCACCTTGCACAGCGTGTGGGGCCTGGGGAGCCCTGGGGATGTACAACAAACCATGGCAAGGTAGCAGCACACAGGGCTGCTTGGGGACTGCAAATGTGCCTGCCCTGCCTTCTTCAGCTTCAGTTTGAATCAAAGCACTGCTGAGCAGTGGGGAGGCCCTGCTCTCCTCCCTGCCTTGCAGCTTGTTGATATTTCCTAGTGCAACACTGGCTTTATTAACTCCTGCCACTGTCAGTGCCTTGGGTTTCCACGTGTGTGGGAGACCCTTGGAGAGAAGGAAAGCAAGCGAGGGGAAAAAATAATAATGCCACAAATAATTGTCTTGGCATTCTGGAGAAGGAAGGCAGAGGTTTGTGCCTGGGAAACAGCTTGTCATTTGTCTTTAAAACAGGATGATTGCAAACAGATTTCCTACAGACCCTGGCCACATATTGCACTCGTTAAAAATCCTGTTCTTGCTGCTTGCTGCGTTCTTCCCTCTGGGCTGCCACTCTCTGTCCTCCTGGCAGGTTTGGCCACAGCACCCCTGAGCTCTCAGGGTGCTGCTGGGGGTGATGCCTCTGCCAGGCTCAGACAGAGCCCAAGGGGAGCTGCCAGGCTGCACTGCATGGTCAGGAGGGGCTGAGGATGATGAGGGATGATAAAGGCTCCTGTAGGGATGCAGATGAGGCTGGAGGTTCCTCCCTGTCCTGTTGCCTTGTCCCTTCAGACAGCCCTGACAGATTTGTCCCTGGTGTTAAAGGCTGTGAGATCTTTCAGGCTGTAAGATTTATGTGTCTCTGATCCTGCATCCCTGACTTTGCTCCAAAACAAACACTGACCTGGTAAACCCTGGGGTTTGAAAAAACCCTGAGAGGGGAGCAGCAGCCACAGGGATGAGTGAGAGCTGCAGGCAGGCTGAGAAATCCCAAAAGAGGGGCTACAGCCCCCCCTACCATCCAGCTCAATCTGTGCCTGGCTCAGCACACCAGCTGCACCAACAGAGCTGTACATGAGCCCTCAGCTCCTGGACAAGGCTGTCACTGTCCCGTGGCTCACAGGGACTGCTGCCTGCAGGGCTGGCTGCTCCCCACACCTGCCCTGTCCTCCCACCCCTTTGTGCTCCCGCTGTCCTCCCGCTGGCTCCGTGTCCCAGGAGAGCAGAAGGACCTGCCCAGGCTCCTCCAGGTGGGGACAGTGACATTTCAGGGCTGGACATGGCAGGTCAGGAGGGGACTGAGGGCTATGGGGTGCAGAGGAGGGAGCTGCAGCCCTGGCTGGAGCAGTGCTGGGTTCAGGATCTCTGGCCCTGCTCCTGATGCCCCTGCCACAGCTCCCACCCCACGTGAGACTGGCTGAATCTAAGACAGGGCATGGTTGGTTCCTGAAACAAAATTGTTGTTGAAGACTCAATAAATCTTTTCTCTCTGAAGCCTGTGTTGAAATTTCAATAAATCACTTCACTATGAAGCCAAGGACATCACCAGAACCGAGACCCATTTCTGAAGTACCTGGAAAAGGCCTGATTGCTAAAAAAAATCCTTTTGACCAAACTCTTTAAAGCTGGGCTCTGCCCAGCCACCCTTGGCAAGCTGCAGGCCTCCAACTCACCACTCCCTGCTGAAAATTGCCCTCTCAGAGCAGCCCAGGGTGTTTTAATGGGAGAAAACCAACTGAAACACAGCTCCACAGCCCAGAACTGCAACACCAACCATGTCAGAGAGGGGATGGCTGAGGAAAGGGTTAATGCTGTTTTCATGCCTTTTAAAAATAATTATTTGTTGTCACCGTGAAGAGTGACTGATAATAATAATTACAGCTCAAGAGCACTGTTCACTTCTTCCCATCAGAGGAGCTGAGTGCAAATCAGCCAGGCCAGGTTTGGTTGAGAGTGCTCATAATTATGTTCCTGCCATCATTTTCCCTCTTTTCTTACAGAAAAGGGGGAAATGCCTCCTGAAGGATCACAGGGAATTTTGCCTAATAATAGAAGCTCATTCTTGAGTGATGTTTGAAACCCAGGAAGGAGGGGAGAGAATGAAGCAAACAAGGGCACTATTTCTTTCTTTAATTTTTTTCCTAGTTGCCTTACAATATTTTAAAGAGAGCCATAAAATGCTGCTTAGACTAACACTGTGCAGAGCTCAGCTAAACCTTCTCCTGATCATGTCACCTTTTCATTCAGTGGCTACAGAGTGTTTGGGACACAGATGGTTTTTTTTCACCATTATACCTCACATAGAACGTGGAGATTGCTCTTGAGTCTCAAATATAATAATGATAATTACAAATATAATAATAATTACAACAAGAAAGAGGCAACAGAGATGCTGATTAGGGAGTTGAACCCTGCAAACATAAATAGCCAAGGGAATGGAGAAAGGGCACAAGCAGATGTCCATGGATGAGGAAAAGGAGATGTTTTGGTTGAGAGCTCCACGGTGAGATAGTGGCACTGTCATCTATAATGGAAAAAGCCTAAGGAATGTTCTCTACTGATATGAAAAACAGAAAAAAGAGAAAAAATTCCTCCCTGTGAGGGTGCTGAGGGCCCTGGCACAGAGAAGCTGTGGCTGCTCCATCCCTGGCAGTGCCCCAGGCCAGGTTGGATGGGGTTTGGAGCAGCCTGGGGTAGTGGAAGGTGTCCCTGCACATGGCAGGGTGAAACAAGATGATCTTTAAGGTCCTTTCCAACCCAAGCTATTCTGGGATTCTATACAAAGAAAACACCAAACCTGTGAAATTCCTGCTTCGGGGTGTTTTATTTTGCCCGCCTGAAGTCTGAGCCTATTTCTAACAAGATTTGCTCAAATCCGAATTTGAACACCAAACCCTTGGAAAACGCATGGATTTCCTCCAGCCCGAGCTTCCCCCAGGAAGCTGGTGCAAGAGTGGGTGGTTTAAGATAATCACAAGAACCCAGGACTCGTGTGGAGAAGAGAATTTTGCAAAATGCCCGGTGGCCACGCAGACAATGAGGGAGTGCCTGCAGTGACAATGGAAAGCACTTTCCCTAATGGGAAACATCCTCCTCTTCCTCCCCTGCCCTGCTCTGGGTGGGGCTGGGGTGCTGAAATGCAGGGTGGGTCCAAAGCCCCTGCTCCAAGCTCTCTAATTGCTGTTAATGTTTTCCTCCTCGGTGGGCACAGGAAACTCGTGGGGATGGCAGCAGGATGGTGCTGAGGGCACTGAGGAAGGCAGCTCTGGGGTGCCAGGCCCTGCAGCTCCCCAGCCAGGCCTCTCTGGGCATTTGGCACAGGATCTGCCAAATCCTCGTTAGGGTGAATCAAGGAGGAACTGAGGATATGAAGGAGATCTGGTTTCTCAGTAAAAATCTAAAACTCAAACCATGCACTGCACCCATCTCAGAGCTGGGATGATTTCACCACAGAACTACAGAATGGGTTGGGGTGGAAGGGCCCTTAAAGACCACTTCATTCCACCCCCCTGCCATGGGGAGAAACACCTTCCACCAGCCCAGCCTGCTCAGGGTTGGGGCATCCACCCATAATCCACTGCAATACAGTGAATTTCTGTTCTTTGGCCCAACTCTGCGCTGTGGCCATGGAAAAAATTCTTATTTTTAATAATAATCATATAATAATCATCTTTGAAAGGCTCCTCACACATCACAGGCCGAGCATCCATATGGTGCAACACCAAGTTCTCACCAGCAACTCCTGTTCAAGGCAAATGTGTCCTTGTCACCAACCAAGGAGATGTCCTCAGTTTGGCAGGCTGGAGTTTGACTGGACAGGCAAGGCACTCTCAGTGAATTTTCCCTTCTGGCAGATTTGTCTGGGAACCCAAAGCCTGTTTGCAGCTCTCAGGGTGCATTTACACCATCAGAAAAGTGTGGATCCATGTCCCTTTTTGCAGAGCAGACTCCACTGGGGCTTATAAACCACCCTGCCTATGCTAAGAGGCCTGTAAGCTCAAATTTTGGAGCTCCACAGCCAAATCATGCCCAGTGAAATCATATTTTAGCATGAGATCCAGCACTTGGATCGCTTGGCAGATGATCAGGGCAGGAGCTGCCACTGCTGAGCACCTTCCTGCAGGAAGAGGAGGAGAAGGGCACAGAATTTATAGTTGTGGCAAAAACCAAAGGCAGACATCCTGCCCAAAGCTACCTGGGTTTCCCTGTGGCCATGGAAAGCATAACTCAGCCAGAAAGACAGCCAGGAGACAAATGAAAAAGGGAATGCTGATGTCTTTCCCCAGAACTCATCTCTGCACTGGTGGGCAAACTCTGAGCCAGGAATTGTTTTACCTGCATCATTTCACATCCATCTGATCCAGTGGAATAAATGCTGTTCCCTTTTTGGAATATGCATCAGTTGATTTTTAAATACCAGCCCAGTAGTCCCCAAGGGTGTACTAGAAAGAACCAACCAACCAATTTCACAGCAAATAATTTATTCCACAAACATTGCTTCCCTTCCCAGCTCCTGATTCGGTTCTGGACCGTTCACAAAATTCTCAGATTTATTTGTTGTTTGGAATTGCTGATAAATTTCTTCCATGAATAATGAAATTGGGCTGGAGATTGTTCACTAACAGCCTTGTGTGAGCAGTTGTAATTCACTGTACAAATCCCATGTTGTGATTTGATGTGTTAGCTATGTTTTGTGATACTGTCTCCGACTGGATGAATTATATGGCTCACCAGGGAGCCTGGCAGGTATTGTGATTGTAAAAATCTTGATTGGCCATTCCAAGGCAAAGTGGGGGAAATAATCTAAGTGTGGATGTTTGTTAGTGGCAGAGCAGTTTCTCCATCCACTTACCCTGACATAATTGGGAGATTGCTTCTCTGATATCAGCAGAAAGGCTGCCTGTAAAACAGGTAAAAGAGGCATCACAGGCAGTGCTCCTGCAATAATAGTCCCTGGGGGCTTCCCAGCTGGCAGCTGGCTGCAGATAAAAATGACAGGAGGAGAACACTCTCTTAACCATTGTTTCCTATCATTGATATGGGATTTTTCCCGATGAATCTGCTGCACTTGTGAGTCAACAGAGAGGGTTGCTGCTGTTTGTTTGCAGTGCTACAGCAGTGAGTGTTTTGTACCAATTGCAGAGTTAACTCCAGGTGAACAGGGAGAACAAACACTGGATCAAACCATTCCCTGTCCTAAAATCCCTCCTCAAATCCACAGCTGGGCTTCTTTGTGCCCCCTCCCCTCTGCTGTTTCCTGACTGTCCCCCAGCCTGTCACTCCCCATCCTCATCCTCTCCAGAGCTGTGGCTCTGCCTCTGCAGCCTGGGGACAGGGAGCAGAACTGCCAGGGATCAGCTCCTTCCCTGCCCTGCTCCAGGGGATCCAGGGAAAAGCTGAGCCCATCACGGATCCTGCTTTAAGGACAACACTTTTTAACCTCTTCACTGGGCTCAAAGCCAAATTCCTAAAAGTGGGAATGCAACAGCTCTGCCCCCCTCCTCCTGCTGCTCCAACAGAACCACTCTGAGCAGAGGGTGGTGGGAACATGGAATCTCCAAGCTATTCCCAGAGCAGAGCCCTTGCATGCCTTCCTCCTCTTTTGGGAGTGCAGGAGGTGGTTTTTTTCCCTGAAACAATTTGATTCAATCGACTTTTAAAACAGTGTTAATTTTATTTGTCACAAGGGTCTCAGGCAGCTCAAGGTGAGAGGATGACAAAACACAGCCAGCCCTGCTCTCCAAATCCAACAAACTCAATTCCTGTGTTGGGAAAATCGAGTGCCCAGGCTCTGAGAGCAGAAACAAACACAGACAAACAAACAAAGCTCCATCACAACTCCCCAGATGTCACCTGCTCCCTCCACGGGGTCACATCACCAGGAACCTCCACTGTGAACACACCAGAGGGTCTCCCACTCCCACCTCTCTTCCCTAATTCTGGATTTTGGTAGAGGAGGCAGCACTGGGGCTTATCTGAATCGGAGTGCTCTGCAACAGCCATGTTCCCTCCTCTAGTGCATCCCCACTCTGCATGTTTATCATCCCTCCCTCTCCAACTAGGAGGTACAAAAGCATTTGCTGGTTTTTTTTTTTTTTGTTTTTTTTTTTTTTTTTTTTGTCTGGGGCAGTGATGTGAATTTTTAAAAAAACACCTTTACAAATGAGGGAAAAAAAAAATCCAAGCAGACTTTCCCCAAAAAACGATGCGGGGGAGGGAGATGCTGCTCTTAATTTGACAAATCTTTCCTGATTTTGGGGTGGGATTTTTTTTTTCTTTTTTTGTTTCGTTTCCCTCCCTTGCTAATGAAATTCCTAAAGATAAGATGGGTTGTTGTTGCCATAGAAACTTGGCCCTGGCAGAAGCTAAGACTGCAGATTTATTCATGCGGCTTGTTAGTCAAACTTGATGCAATAACACAGAATTAATATTTCGGTCTCATCGAGATCTTGCAGCTTTTGCCTCTCTGCAGAAGCTGGGAGAGAAGGAAATGCTAAACCCTGCCCTGCTGGGCTGAATCCCTCAGTCCTCTCAGGCATCACACCAAGGGCAGCTCTGCTTGATGCACACAAAGTCCCTTTGCTGCTGGTGTGGCAGGAGAGAAGGAAATGGGAGAGAAGGGAATGCTAAACCCTGCCCTGCTGGGCTGAATCCCTCAGTCCTCTCAGGCATCACACCAAGGGCAGCTCTGCTTGATGCACACAAAGTCCCTTTGCTGCTGGTGTGGCAGGAGCAGCCTGAAGGTGACTGCAGCAGAGCTGGCCTGGTCTGCTCCCCGAATTCTCCAGGATGAGACTGGCAGGGAACTGATTCTGCCACCCGGAGGGATCTCAATGCTCAAAGAGTCCTCACCCCCTGGTAACTCCCACAGGGGTTTTTGTGTTCTCAGGAAAGTGCATTTTGCAATTCCTGGTGGATGCATTAATGGGATGAATAAGGATCTCTAATATTTATTGGATAAATAAGCATTGATCCTCCTGGGAAGGGCAGATTGAGCTGCTGTGCCCATGGCAACTCCAGCTCCATCCCACAGAGCAGGAGAGCGGGAGAAATTCAAGATCATTCCTTAAATCTGAGGGCAGGTTATTCCTGCCTGCATTTGTCCTCCCTTGAGCTTTGCTTTTTGCTGATCATAAGAATCATAAGACATGAAAATTGTGTCTGTGTGGTTCCCCTTCAAATGTCACTCATGTTGGCTTCCACACAGCTCTTCCAAAAACCACAAATGTTTGTGTCACCACAAAAAGGGTTGGAACTGCAAAAGGGAAATGGGCAGCAGTAGCAAAGTCCTAAAGGGTTGGAGAAAAGGAAATCTCTTGGCCATGAAGTCTGGTACTGGAGCTTAGGTGACTTATGATTCTTGGACACAAAGCCTGGGGGACACCCTGAGCCTCATGCCACTTTTTTATTGCCTCCCAGACATGAATGAAGCAAACAGCACAAATCTGTGACCAGAACTGCTCAGCAGAGAGTGAGAAATCCTGAACCCCTACAGCTCAACACAGACTTGCTTGGCCTTTGGAGGATAAAGGCTCTTCCACTACTCACATCGTGCAGCATAAAAGAAACCAGTGTTTCAAAAAGTTCTCCATTTTAAGCTTGATGATCTCAAATTTACTTATTTTATTGATTGAAATATAACTTTTTTTGATTCCTTCCAGGTCCTTTTGTACACTTTACAACACAACACACCAGGCAGCTGAACAACACATGGTCACAGAGAAGGGAAGAGCAGGGTTTGGTCTCAAGAAGGGAAGAGCAGGGTTTGGTCTCAAGAAGGGAAGAGCAGGGTTTGGTATCAAGAAGGGGAGAACAGGGTTTGGTCTCAGAGAAGGGAAGAGCACAGTTTGCCCACTACTCTGATTAACTCATGTATTCCAACCAGAATAAAACCCAGCCAAAATCTACTCTTATTACTGTACTCCCAAGTCCACCCAAACACAAGTTTTCTGCAGGTGTCTCAACAAATGAATGAGTTCTGGAGGGAACCAAGAGTGGTGAGGGTCATGCCAAGGAAATGCTGCTCCCTGTGTGTGCCTGGCTGTGTTTACACCCATTTGCTGCACCTAAATAGATGACTTTGCCCTTTTGCAAAAGGCAAACTGCATCCACAGTCTGCCTGATGGATCCCTGCTATAAGGATGGAAAAGGCCACGCTGAAGGCACTGGATGAACTGGCTTTGAATCATAAAAGGTGAAGGACATTAATGCTCCCTTGGGGTTTGAACTCTAAAGGATTACACTGAGAGAAGCAAACCTGTATTTTAATAAAAAATATACTTATTTCTGACACAGGATTAACAGTTTAAGTCCCTCACCAGCCTCTCCTTCTTATCATTCCTCTCAAGGAACCTGCTTTTTTTTATTCTTTAGTTCTCTCTGAGTGCTTTTTTCTAAAGATGCAGAACCAACAGGTACAGGTTTTTTATGGAGAACTCAAAGCAAAGAGGTGCTCCAACTTCTGTCTCCCCTTCAAAGATTGTCAGTGCCATCTGAGAGGGCTCAGCACCCATCACCCCTCCTCCAGAAACCCTTCAGTTCCTGATCCCCCTCTCTTCACAGCAATTGATATGTCAGAAAATTCAAATCTGAAATCAATAAACCTCTGAGAGCAAAGTCTGTTATTTATAATTGCTTGGTCCTCAAATTACTCAGGATACTTCAGGATTAGGCAAACTAGGCAAGATTTTCTGCTTCTCTATTTCACTGGAGTTCCTAGAGGTGCAAATCTGTGCAGCATCTGCCCTGTAATCATTAGTAAAATAAATTAGAATGCTTGAAGGAGCAGCCTGATTAGGAAGTGAAGTGATCACTAGCAACTATTGTCAGTGTTGTGTGCTTTGTTCCACTTACAAGGCTAATTACTGTAACAAAGTGGATCATTTTAAATGGAAATTCTGGATGGCTGTCAATGCAAATGTTCATGATTTTTTCCTGGATGCATCACAACCGCATATGGGGAAACAAAGAACAATGGAAATAATCAAAACACAACCGAATTGAAGCAACCATTCAATAGACTTTTGTTAGAGCTCATTAAAAATGTGCATTTATCCTCATTCTTTCCGAGTGCTTTGTCTGAGGGCCCCTATCAGACTCCACCATCTCCACAACTCTTGGTGAAACAATGTCCACAAAGGAGCCTGTTGCACTTTCTGACTTCAGCCAGAGGAACCCAGTCCCCTTCCCGGGGGATCTGTGACCTCCTGTTATTCCCAGTGCCAGCCCTGAGCAGAAATTCCCCTTCAGTCACACCCTGAACTGGGAACTCAGGGACTCCCTCACTGAGCAAAGCTCCTCAGGGCTGAATTGGGATGAATTGGGATGAAGGAAACTCTGGGATTCACATGTCCAAGAGTTTGGCACCTCGAGCCCCAAGCCCTGGAATCACCTGAGGCAGGCCAAGGTCCTGCTCCCATTTTCATGGACAGAGGTGGGAACATCAGGAGTCTGCAGGATCCAGCCAAATGTGGCTTTGTTTTCTTGATTCATAAATTGTTTTACAGGCAGGGAGGAATTCTAACAAGGAGGATTAAGGAGTAGTACAGTTTCCAAGAAATTCTGAGCCTGTTAACCTTGAGTAGTCATCAGTCTATCATGGTCCTCACCCATCCACTCTAAAACCTGAGGGTGTTTTTAACAGGGAATGTGCTTAGAGAAAACTCATTTCCATTTGACTAAATCCCTCCTGGCCTACTCACTCATTTTTAGAGAGGAAATGGGAGAGAAAAGTTGTACATTTAGACAATGCATGAGAAAGCTGTGAAATCATTCCCTGCCAAGGCAAAATCAGATTCTGACGTTCTTTCTCTCCACTGTATTTACTCATGATTTGAGCTGTGATGTTTACTCATAGAAAAGCACCCTGGAAAAACTGCATGAGTATTACTCTGCATAGGAAATTTTGGCAAGCTTGGACTGACAGCTGTTTATTCTTTCAGTGAATTCACATTTGGGGAGAACACCAGACACAGCAAAGCCACCACCTTGGACCAGATCTCTTCCAGGTGGTGTTCAAAGTACACAGATCAGACTCAATGTCCACATTGCCACACCTGATTTCTCTGGAGTTTAAAATAACATCATACCTTCCCTTCCATAACCTTTCTGAACTGATAGATTTACTTTTTTTTTTCTTTTTTCTTTTTTTTTGGTGAGAATTGCCATCAGTCTCTCACTGTCTGCCCCAACAAAAGCCTTCCTTTCTACAAGAGATGCATCAAGTGCTGTCAGAGCTGGGAAAGTGGCAGCCAGGAGGCCTGATCTGAAACCAAACAGCAAAAATGCACCCACATTTCTTGCAGGGGGTAGGGGCAGAAGTCCCAACCTGGTTGCTTTAGATGGTCCACTGCTGCTTTTAGAAATCACCTGCACATCCACACAGGGTTCAACCCATCTTTTCTGCACCAGATGTGCTGCAAAGGCTCACACCAATTGTGCCTGCACAGCAAGTCTGCTCAAAACCTGTTGGTCTTTTTTAGGATGTGCCAGCTTGGTTTGTCCCTGTATAATTGGACAGAAGCGAAACAAAAGAGCTGATTTGGGCTGTTTCATCCCAGGCAGTTCTGTCTTTATAAAAGGGGGAGAGGAAGGAGGAGAACACATTAAACTTTATATTAAATGCTCAGTATCAGACACTTTCCAGGCCACCAGTGTAGGGTGTCAGTGGTGTTTTACTGGTCTGAGTGTTATGTCAAGCCAGTAAATGAGGAGCAGTTATTGTGATCCCTGTCATTACATGCTGAAAAAACAGTGTAAGTGGGATGAGAGTCAGCCTGGCTGTGCCAGCACAAAACTAATGTTTGCAATAAATTGCAGCTTGGACTGATGTGGCTTTCAGTGAGGGTACAAAATGAATGGAGCTTCTCCAGCACAGGCAGGAGTGGGGAGCAAACAAATCAAGGGCGTGAAGGGCGATCACTAAAATGCCTGATTGGCTTTGCAGGGCTTTTTGACATCTGTGGAAATCCATTGACTTCAATAGATTTACCTAAGGCAACTGAGGGTGGGAGAAGAGAACATTTTTGTGCTTTGGAAACCAGTAAATGGAAATTACTAGGGAAGAAACAGTAAAATAGATGAACCCAAAAGAAGTCAAACTCCTTGTCTTTCCTAGAGGAGCTGAATAAGGCACTGGTTTCAGGTGTGTCTCCCTTCTACACCACCAGACTTCCTGGGGTGAATTAGCTCTGATTTTAGCAAATGAGTGGTTTCTGAAGAGACTGAGGGCAAAGAAACCTGGGGAAATAAAAGATCAATATGCCTTTGTCTATAGCCAAATATTTGCTATTTTCAATAAAATATTAGTCTGCCACAATTTGCCTTGGGTGAAACTCCAGTAGTCACTGGGACACTGAGAAAAATGCTTTTTTAAAATTCATTTGGTGGGACCCCACTGGACTGAGTGCATGTTCTGCTGGGCTCTGCCTAGCTGAACAAGCAGAGACAAGCTCTAGCCCAAATCTGTCAAAAAGAGAGGTTTGGGTGGTGTTTTATCCCTGTTCATAATTTACAGCTCAGGACAGTGAGCTAATACAGCACAGAGCCTTTCCTCACATCTTCTGGCCCTCAAGAATTGGGAGGTACAAGACACCCAAGGCCTGCAGACTTTGTGGAGAGTTACTACAACTATTTTGATGACTTTTTTAAGGAAAGGAAGAGTTGCTGTGATTTGCTGCTGCTCCTTGGCCATCCCTTTCACAATCCTGCAGAGTTCACAGTAGGACACTCAGGAGGCTAAAATCACAGAGACATCAGTGCAGCTTCCTCCCAGGAAGAATCACCAGTGAGCAGGAAAAAACCAAAAAATCCCTGCCTGACAGAAATCCCCATTCCCCTGCCAGTGCTGTGACCATGGCAGTGGATAATTCCAAGTCCCTGTGACCTCAGGCAGATCCCTCTGGGATTCATGGGTGTGTTGGTGCTCTGGGTAATTAGCTGACATATTTTAGCAGTGCTCCAAACTCCTCATGGTGCTGATTTGTTTTGTCCCAGCCTGTTCTGCTGTGACCCAGGACTTTACAGAGTGTCCTGGGTTGCAAGATAAGTGTGTATTCTGTCACCATCTGTCAGAGCTGGGGCAGCTCTCTGCTGGTCACTGGGCAGTTTGCTTTATCTCTCCCACAGCCCATCCTTCCTCCAGGAGATCTCTTCTGTTCATGGGCCATTAATTATTAATTATCTGCTGTCCATGGCCAGTGAGTGTCCCTGCATGGCTGATCAAATTCCATCATCCCCTTGGGAGAGGCTCTGCCCAGGGGGAGGAACCAAGCATTCCTACCTGGATATAATCTGACCTTTGGGAACACCCCAGCAGCCTTTGCCCACTGCATTCCCAGAGGAGCAGCTTTCTGCTCCCCTGCATTCCCAGAGGGAGCCCAGGCCCATCTCCAGCAGCCCTGGAGCTCCAGAGGAAAACTCCCCGCTTTTCCAGGATCCCTGCTCCAGCAGAGCCACAGCTGGCACTGCAGGAGGGCTGAGCCACCCTGGCATGGCCCTGCTGCCACCACCCTGACCCACAGCTGGCACTGCAGGAGGGCTGAGCCACCCTGGGATGGCCCTGCTGCCACCACCCTGACCCACAGCGTGCCAGGGCCTGTGCTGACTCTGGCAGTGGTTTTTTTTGTTTGTACTTTTGCATTTGTATTTTTAGTTTTTCTAGTAAAGAACTATTATTCCTACTCCCATATCTTTGCCTGAGAGCCACTTAATTTCACAGATCATCATAATTCAGAGGGAGGGGGTTTACATTTTCCATTTCAGGGGAGGCTCCTGCCTTCCTTAGCAGACACCTGTCTGTTCGAACCAAGACACATGGGAACAAAAAGGTCACAAATCCTCCCCTGCCATCACCAAGGAGACGTGGAGAGCAGGAGCTGTTCTTTAACTGGGTGGGGTGGGCAGCTCTGCACACTTGAACACATTATCAGCACGGCTGGGGAGGAAAAGGGGTGGACAGGGGAGCCCTGGGGTGGGGACCTGCTCAAGTCTCACTTCATCTTCGGGCTTCCAGGCAGAAAGCTAATTATTCTGGAAGGCACCTTCCTAATCACCTGACATAAAGCCTGTGACGCATGTTGAGGGTAATTACCCCTTGCTCCCTGTCCTAAAATGTCCCTCACAAACGCCATCAGATGAAGGAGAAGGTGCTGAGGATTCCCGGAACAAAAACGCGCCGGCAAAGAAGCGGCCATTTCCACGTCTGTCAGAGCAGAGCCTGAGAATGCATTTTGTTTGTGCAGGGATATTTTTAGGCTTCAGAATTATGCAAATTGTTCTCCTAAATTACACACAGCCCTGTGATAGCAGCTAGTGGCAGTTGCAGCTGTCAGTGTCATATGGCAGTGAGCGCCCTGCGAGTCGTGGGAGTAAGCGTGGAAATGGTTCTGAGCTTCAGGAAATTGGTTCTGGGCCTCAGGAAGTGGTTCTGAGCATCAGGAAATGGTTCTGAGCCTCAGGAAGTGGCTCTGATCCTCAGGAAATGGTTCTGAGCCTCAGGAAATGGTTCTGAGCATCACCACAGCCCCAAATATTTGCTCATGGATGGGCAAATCACGCACAGAGCTGAGGGGCTGATATAGGAAGGGAGAAGCACTGAAAAGGGGCCTCTGCACTGATATCTTTCCACGGGACCTCTCAGTGCTGGTGTTATTCCACTGCTGCTCCTCTGTGACTCCGGGGGTTTGGATGCCATTACCAACACAAACTGCATTGAACAGTTTTATTATCAAGGTCAACAGTGCCATTAAAATACTTCCAGGCATCAGTGCTCCACTCCTAATGGAAAGCAACACAAAATAAATAAGCTGACTGTTTAGGCAGCTAAAGAAGAGGCAGGAGAAGGACTGCACAGGACAGCATGACAGCTTTGTCTCATCTGTTTGGTTTTCAGGAGTGTGTAAATCTGTCTGTCTTACAGGCAGTACTATAGAAAGAGAAGCATTAGAGGAAACACTACAGAATTTTGCTGAACAATTTGTCTGAAGTGGCTTTTTCCAGGAACTGCTGGGGACTGCAGTCCTGAAGGGATTGCCTCCAAAGCTGCTGTCCTGGGACATGGCTGTAACACATTGCTGGGGCTCTGCCTTGCTCTAGAGCTGGAAAGGGGGGTGTGGGACAGTGGGTCTTCATTATTGCCCTGCCTAAACTCCCCCTGAAAGGCTTTGGCTGAGCCCAGAACCCAGTGCTAGCCCCGAATTTAAGAGCTGCTGATGAATGGGGAAGTTTGTTTGTAATCAGCCAAACTTTCCTGGCTGTTTCACCCCTATGGCAATCACTCCATTTTCTGTCTACAAAACCTTCTCTGTCACTGACCTTTATTAAAGAAAACCACAATTAAAGAAAGAACAGAGGCAAGCCCTGATAGAAGATTAGTGTTAGAGGTGGCTCTTGGTGGAGGTTTAACTCCACTGAGCTCAGATTTATCAATGAGTAGGGAAGGAGGAGTTGGAGCACCGAAGACCTGGAGAAGCTCTGACACCCCACAAGCTCAACAGGACTGCTGGCTGAAGAGATTGTGGGCATCTGGACATCCCTTACTCCTGGTTTTATCTGATCACAACCCTTCCTAAAGGTCTTATTCCTGTTGTTACCCAGTTCTTAGCCACGAGAAATAAAAATCAGCTACCCTTGCTGCTTTTTTTTTTTTTTTTTTTTTTTTTTTTTTTTTAAAAAAAGAAAACCAAAAAAAAAACAACCCCAACCC
>VZRH01001121.1:586442-673741 GCA_013397555.1 Urocynchramus pylzowi | reverse complement strand
CCCCCAGCTCCCTCAGTCTTTCCTCACAGGGTTTGTGTTTCCAGCCCCTCTCCAGCCTCATTGCCCCCTCTGGACATGGTCAGGCCCCTCCATGTCCTTCCCAAACTGAGGGGCCAGACCTGGACACAGCACTCAGGGTGTGCTCTCACCAGTGCCAAGCACAGGGCAAGGATGACCTCCCCTGACATGGACTGAAGTTTAAGTTTTCCCCCACGTTCTCATCTCACTGAAGGCAAGGGCATTTCAGCTGGCACCTGGGAAGAGCTNTCACTGAAGGCAAGGGCATTTCAGCTGGCAGCTGGGAAGAGCTGCCACCCAGACCTGGCACCCCAGACCCAGGCTCCTCTCCAGGTTTATTTGCAGGATAACTGTTTGCTCTCTCACCTCAATGCCTACCCCTGTGGTTAATGTCAGACTTCAGCAGGATGAGATGAGAACACAGATCGGTGCTAAAACCAAGCCTCAAAGATATTTCCACATGATTTTGACTTGTGAGGAATCTGCATGGATATTCCAGAATGAAGGGAGTCCAAACCTGAATTGGAAGCACTGATGTACCAATATTAATTCTTAGCTCACGTGAATGGCTTCCATTAAAGGCTCTTTCCAACACTAAATGTGCATCTCCTCCAAGGAAAAACACCCTGGACTGCTCAGCTCTCCCTCAGAGATAAGTATCCACCCCAAACAATCCTCATGGAATCATGGAATGGTTTGGGTTGGAAGGGGCCATAAAAATCATCTCATTCCACACCTTTGCATGGGCAGGGACACCTTCCACCACCCCAGGCTGCTCAGAACTTCACCCAGCCTGGCTCCTTCCAGGTACTGGATGATTGTCATTTTCAGTGACATCTATAAAAATGTACTAAATGTTTCATTTTAGTGTCAGCCCTTAGGATTCTCTACCCCTCAGTAAGATCCCCTGTGCCTGGTTAGCTGTTCTTCTCCTGGTTATCCTCTTTAGCAGTAACACCCTTCATAAATCACATTCTCTCTCTTTCCCTGCTCAGTGGATTGAATTATGGGTTTGCCTCTTTAGTGCTGTCCCTTCCCATTTGTATTCTTTTATATTTAATCCTTCAGAAATTCCCATTTCAAGCTTAACAGCTGATGAAACGAGGGTCTGGTTAATGTAGAGCCTTCTCCTGTGAGGGGACACCAAACTCCAGACTCTTTTGAGCCAGGCTGTGCTCCACAGCTGCCCTTACCAGCTGCTGGTTTAAGCCACTAAACTGGAATAATCTCCCTGATGCTGGAACTTCCCATCTCTTTGCTTTTCTCCTCAGGAGCTCACTGAAGCACAAAGATGTTTAGCTCCACTGGGAGATGTTTACCTCCACTGATCATTTTGTCCACCTGTTTGCAGAGCAGATATGATCTGAGCAGGGAGAAAAACGTGCCTGGAACCTGGAGTGAATAAATGCTGAGCTGGAAGCAGCAGGAAGAGGGAGAAGGGTGGGGGTACAAAAAAAAGGCTCTGTGAGGTGCAAGGAGCAGGGACTGAAAGGCAAAGTCTGGTCTTGGTTCTGCCACTACCCTGCTGGAAGCTGAGCCTTGGGCTCCCTCCCCTTCCTATCCAGGAGAAGAAATTGCCTTTTCCTGTGCCTGCATTGCAGCCATTCAAGCATCACCAAAATCTGTAGAATTCAAAGGAAACTCTTCCTGGATCCTTTCTCTCAGCTTTCAGAAATGTAAAAGTGAGTGTCTGTAGATTTTTAAGGTGGTTCTCCAAACCAAGTCCCTCTGGAAGGCCATTCCCCCTTTGATCTCCACAAACCAGAGAGGGAAGGTACATTAAAATGGGTGATAAATTATCAGATGGGTAAATTTAGGGAAGGAAGGGAAGGAAGGGAAGGAAGGGAAGGAAGGGAAGGAAGGGAAGGAAGGGAAGGAAGGGAAGGGCAGAGCCAGCTGGATGCTGTTCCATGTGGATATTGCCAAATGCAGGTATTTTCACTCTGTGGTTGGATCTACTCACAGATACAGGGGTTTATACGAATATAATATATTTATATAATACACTATTTAATTTTTAAGTAGGTGCTATTTACAAAAACATTGGTGCAAGGAATTTTTCTTTGCTTGGGGTTGTGCTATTGCAGAGTGGCCTCTGATTTTCCTGTGATGACTTTAATGATCTAATATTTAACAGTCTGTTACATCAATGTTGCATATGGAAATAGTATGCAGATTTTGATAAAAAATCCTGTTTTATCAGGTATCCTTCTTCAGTATCCCCACTCTTTCCATTATTATTTTCTGTTTGTGAAGGTACTGAGGAAGATCAGTCTTCTTACCAAAAGAATCCTCTCTTTTCATCTCTATATCAGTTATTGAATTAAAAAAAAAAAAAAATAATGCTGGTGACTGATAATGGCTGCAATAACTGCAATAACAAAAATAGTCCAGAACCATTCAGATTTGAACTGCTGGTAAAGTTACATTGCAACTAAAGGCAAAAATACATCTGTTCCTGGAAGAAAATCTATTATTTTTTCTGTTCCAGGAAAGAATGAATTCTGGGGGTTTTTTAGCTGGAAGACTCAGAGCATTTTGCAGCTCCCAAGGATTTTATCAGCCTGGGAAACCAAGCAGTGGATCAGATAGGGTGAGTGACCCATCTCTCCCCCAGGACTGACTCAACTGTCCTGAAAGCCACAAACCCCCCAGGTGAGGGCACTGAATTTGTCATCAATGTTTGCCCAACATGACTTTGACCAACATGACTTTTAGGTAGAAAAAGACTCCAGAGCCAGAGCACAGATGAGTTTTGGGAACTCTCACTCATTTTTACCTGTAGGAAAATGAAAAAAGAAAAAAAACTCTCTCTCATTTTTACCCGATTCCTCTCAGAGAGTGGGATGGATTCCCCACAGGGGTGATGAGGAGAGGGAAGCCCTCCCAGGGGGTTACTGACACAAATTTGAGCCTGGAAAAGTCCCTTTTTCCCCAGGTGCTGCCCACAGAAAGCAGCTGCATGACAAATGCAGACCCAATGCCTCAATTTTTGCTCCTGCCAGTGAAAGATTTGGCTGAATTTAAGTAAACAAAGCCCACTGTAAGGCTGTTTTACAAAACTGCAGTCAGCTAAAAATGCAGACATATCATAAGACTTCCAAAGTGGTAATTTTCTTTATTTCTCCTCAGAAAAAGCAGCTTAGGGATTTCTACAGTCCCCAGTTGTGTCTGAGCATCCTCACACTCACGGCTGTCTTCTAAAATCTAGCCCTTAAGCTTTCCAAGTGCTCTTATTTTTATCCCAGAAATAAGAGAAAGAGGGAGATTTACTGGGTTAAACCTTTAATTCCTAGATAAAAGGCTTCTTTCCCCCTTTCTTTCTTAACCCTTAATTCTTTCTAGCCATTATTCTCTCTGTTCTGCTCCTCAGCCCAAGTGAGAGGCATTTAAATCCTGCCTGTTTGCTTTGGGCATTTCACCTTTGTTTTGTTTTCCTGGAGTCGTGGTATTTGATTTTAACAGAGCTTTCTGCTGGCATCAAACAAGGGTGTGAATCCTGTCCTGTCCAATTGCTGCTCCTTTCTTTTCAGCCTTTCAGGGAAAGGTCTGGGCCAGCAGTGCTGCTCCCAGAGATGCCCTGGAGCTGCATGGGGAAGCCTCTCCCCATCCCTACCAGCATCCTCCACCTCTGACTCAGCCCACAGCCACCTTTTGCCACTATTCCAGAATAAATTACCAACAGCACAGAGAAAAATGTTGCTTTTTTTTTTTTTTTTTTTTTTAAGGCAGCCAATAGGCCCAAATCCACCCTTGCATTTGCTACCTCATGTTGTAGAGCTGTTTGCACTCAGTGATGCCCAAGAACACTTTGCCCATGGCTTGTTTAGGCAGAGTTTTAGTGATCTGGGTTGTTTAAAAGTGATTCCAGACAGATATTAATGATTTCCAGTAGTCAGAATGCTGCTGTCCATAGCTGGACTGAGCCATGAGGCCTTTCTGCCTCCACCCTCCCATTCCAGGGGTGAGTAGAGCTACAGAGACTTCAGATAAAAGAAAAGGATCAAGTGGAGAGAATGCAGAGGCAAACAAATCCTAAAGGCTGGGAAAGCCTGATCTTGAGCAGAAGTTTAATGTGCAGAAAGAAAAAAAAATTAATATTACAGGCTTCAAATATTGAAGAGAGCTGCAATGACAAAGGAATTGACAGTGCATTTGTACTTGTGCTAGCTAGGACAAGAATTAGCTCAAATTCCTGCAGGATGTTGAGGGTCAGGCTTTAGGAGAGGCTTTCAGTGTTTAGTAAAGCTGCAGAGGAGACTTCCAGCAGAGGCTGTGGAGGATTCTCTGCTGAAGAACCTTCAGCAACAGGCAAACAGAACCCTGCCAGTGCAGAGGTGGAACTAATCCTGCTCGGAGGCAGAAGGATGGATTATGTCATAATTTCAGACTCTTTCCAGCCCTGTGTGATTATCAGATTCAACAATGCAAATTTTAGGTGAATACATGTTTCCATTATCCGTGTTCTCCCCCCCCAGACTCCCCCAGGCTTTTCCATCTTACAGATCTCTTAATCTTTTTTTTATCCCTGACCTTTCCTCTTCCTTCTAAAACTTCTCTGCCCAAACTGCCTGGATTGCTGTCCTCTTCCTCCTAGACAAAAATTTGCCTTCTTTAACAAGGTTCAGGTCTCAATTGCAGTTCAAGACCCTACAATTAATCACAAAAACTCCTGCCCTGGCTGCAAGCAGAGTAAATTCTGGCAGAACCTCACCATGGACCCTGTGCCTCTCCCCATGTTTTCCTCCCACATGGACACCCACATGGAGCTGCTTTTAACATTGGGAGAGAGGAGAAGCAACCACCAGCTTCTGGCAAAGCTGCTCTTGTTCCTGAGCTGTGGAAATCAGAGAAACCCTTCCCTTCCTCCCACTGTGATTAACTGACCTTGCCCTGCTGCCTGTCAACTGCAAGATAGGATTTAGATAATTTTATGTGGCTGAATAGCAGAAATTGAGCTTGAAGCCCAGACAACATTGCTTTTGCTCATGTGTTTGTGCAAATCTCTCTGCTGTAGGTTGGCAGCAATCTCAGCCTGCCTCAGAGTGCAAAGATGATACACATTTAATCTTGTAGCTTATTACATTTGCACCAGATATAGTGCTCTTGCTATCAACAGATGCTGCTGAAGTTGGGGGGCAGTTTAATATATTTTCCTCCTTAAGTGTTTATCTCCCTTTATTGTGTGTCCCAGCAGGTCAGATTCATTTTCCTGAGCTCCTTCCAGGCTCAGTGTGAAGGCACTTCACATTTTTTGCCTCCTACCTGTGACCACACCACGTCCTCAAGTACCCTGGGCTGCACACAGAACATCCAATTCCCATTCCAAAATCCCTCTTTTTTAGTTTACTGTCCACACTTTGGGGTTCAATTCATTGTCCTTCTTGTCAGCTGTGCCCAGCTCTTGTTCAACACCACACCTGGAACCACTCAATGAGACTTTTAATGCTGTCTTTGCTTCCTGATGTTTCACAGCAGGCAAAAATCATCTTCCTCACCTATCCACCAGTGGACACGATTAAATCTCCCAGATAAAAATTAAAAAGAAGTGTGAATATCCTCCCAAACTGATTGCTTCTGCAAACAGCACATTTATTGCTTGTACAGACATTTATGATTCAAGCCCATCCACAGAAAGGATCATCCTGGATCAAGCCTTGGATGTGAAGGTTCAAAGCCTCTCAGATTTTACATGCTCAGATACCCACAAACAATTTTAAGGCATGTTTTCCCCTCTCCTCCCAGTAATGGGCTCAGATACTGCGTGCTCAGTGTATATTTTAGAGGAGCTCAGACATATTGGGCTGCATCTGCTGGTTTATTTTTAGGAAGATGAGCTCTGATAGATTTGCTTAGGAACAGCACAGGAAGAATGATGTGAACTTTGCAAAGAACAGAATATTTCAAGTTCTGTGCCTGTGAACCTTGACAGTGCTCGTTCAAATGAATTACTCCTTGTAAAACTCCTGCTGACCCCTTCTCCCTGCAGGCTGGAATCCAAAAGTCATCCCAGTGGTGTGAAAGGTCTGTCTTAAACCAGTGTGAGCCTCCAGGAAACACAGAATTAAGGCTGGCACCAGCTTTTCATCCCATCTTTGCCTGTGCCAGCGCAGGGATGGAGAACACAGGGGCCGTGCTCTGAGTGCCCCTGACTGCAGACATGGACAGCAGCAGAGGAACAGCTCAGTGCAAACACAGCTCAACCACTTTCCTGTCAGCAGCTTAACAGACAGCACAGGAGCTGCTGGGATTGTGGAAGCAGCTTAAATTCCCCATTCCCACCACACCAGGAGCTGCAGGCCTGACTCCAGGCCTGATCTTGCAAGGGTTTATTTTGTGTTTGCCTTCAAGGGCTGCATCGGCTCAGCAATGAATTAGAGGATGTACCAGCCCTGGAAATTCAGCTGCTGCCTTTGCTGTTTGGTACAGCACATCCTGCCCGTGCAGCATTTCCCCACAAGCCTGTGAACTAAGATGAACTGCACTTGTTTGGAACTTAACTTTGCTTATTCAGAGATTAAACCCCGTTGTCAGCTTGTAAAATCTATATTGCAAAAGCAGTGATAAAGAACAGTTCCCTCTTCCACGCAGCAGTTTTGTCAATCCATCTCTGCTCTGGCCAGATAAATCACATTACACAGGGAAAAGGCAAATCTACCCAACTGCAGCACAAATCTGGAGAGGTTTTCACAACTGCTGAGGGGCTTTGAAGGTGGGGGAGCTGGCCTGCAACAAGTAACATTTATTTCTCTCTGGGAAAAAAGCCCAATCAATTGTGTGGAAGGGTCCTTGTGAATGAAGTCAAGGCACCATTGGCCTGTCTCACATCTCAATGCATCTTCCAGTGAAAGAGCTGGAAAGGACCTCAGAGGAAAAAATCTGCCTTTGGGACTAATCAAGAAAAGACTGTTTTAGTAGAACATAGGTCTAATTGTACAGGGTGATTCTAGCAGCAATTTTCACCTAACATAATAAACTAGTCCTTACTTTAAAGGCCAAGCTGATGGCAAATTACAGATCCTCTTTGAGCTGAACTGGCCTAATTATTTTTTGGTTTGTGCTGGTACTGAGCAAACATGCTTAAAGGATGCCTCCCCTCCTGCTTGAATAAATCAGAATTTCAAGACATACATCCAGGAGGCTCACTAGGCCTAGTCCTGCCTTGCCTGCCCACATTTATCTTTTAGCAGAAGAGCTCCTGAATCCTGGCAGCTTGAAAATGGGGATGTTCCTGGCACGGAGGGTGGTCAACCACAGCCCTGAGCTGCTGCAGGGCTCGGGAGATGCCCAGGGCCAGCTGGGCAGTGCCTGTCCTGGGCAAGGAGGGGCCACAGCCCCATCTTTTGGTAAACCCGAATTTCACATCTCCTTCTTCCCTCCACCCTGCAAAGCCCCACCGGGACAGACCCTCCCATGGCACCAGGGGGGATTTTCCAGAGGAAGGACTGGGCTGAAGCTGTTTTTTCTGCAGGTGACCACTGCACAGAAGCTTCATCAGTGAAAGGAGCCCAGGGACAGCTCCCTGCTGGAAATTCAGCAGGATATTTCCTCACCAGCCACTCCCTAAAGCTATGCTTTGTGCAGCCATTTACTGGTGCACCAGTATAAAACTGGCAGCTGCCACCTCAGATGCTCTTGGTACCTGCAGAACAAGTTACAGCAATAACCCAAGCACATGTTATGGCATATTTGTGTATAACTTTCTTATACCAGCACTGTTAGTGGGACAAATTGGGTGAAAAAAATGCAGTTTAATCCCCAGCTGGTGCCATGATGAAGTTCACATTAGCTGTGCTCCAGAGCACTGCAGACTGAGGGGAAAGGTGGAGTGCAGCAGGTGAAGGGTTGGCTCCCCTGGGCTGAGGGGGAAAGCTGAAAGCAGAGATTTGTGACGAGGACAAGCAGGAGTGCCAGGGGAAAAGGGAGCTGAGGATATCTCCAGGTGCAGCTCTGGCACAGGGAAAGGTGTGAGGGGAGCAGGGATACACAGCCAGCCCTGCTGCTGGGAGGAGATGAGTGTGTGTTAATGCCCCTGTTTGGAGGGGAGATTGATTATTGAGATGATTGAGATGATTGAGATGATTGAGATGATTGAGATGATTGCCACTCCCATCTGTGCTGAGGGCAAGGCTGTGAAGGATTAAGGCAATGCACAGAAAAATGTGGGATGAGCATCTCTCCCAGTGATGGCTTGCAAGGCTGCCTGGAACAGAGGCAGGGCAGAGTTAAGGAATAAAGCAGGGATTTATGCAAAGGCCTTCACAGGATGCACCTTGGGCAGGGCAAGAGCCCGGCCGTGCCTCCACCCCAGATGGACTCCTGGGCACGAGTTCCCACACTTTTATAACTTTGGGTCCATTTCCAAAGTGGAAATTTGAAATGGGGTTCACTGTCCAATTCCAGCTCCAGGTGATGCAGTCCCACCCTCCCAGGTTGCTCTCCCCCATTCCCTGTTGTTTGCCCTTTTTGGGCTGAAGCTGCAGCGGTGTCCTTGGCTCTGGGGCTGCAAAAGGATTGTTCTGTGTGCCTGAGCTGGGAGGAGAGCTGCTGGCACTTGATGTGGAGTTCAGAGTTCTGTACCAGTGCAGTGCAGAGGCTGGGAAATATGAAAGCTCAAACTGGAGGCATCACCAGCACCTGAGGCCAGCCCCAGCCCTGGCAGGGATCAGCTTATCTGGGCTGGGGCAGGGCTGTCTCCTCTCAGCCACGGCTGCCAAGCACTTGGCAGGGGAGGAAAGGAAATTGCTGATGCTCAGAGTGAGAGCCCAGGACAAGTTTCCCAGCCAGGCTTGAAACAGAGCCAGTGTGTCAGATAAAGTGACCAGCTGGGAGGCAAAACAAGGTAAAAATAAGAAAAGCATCCCTATCAGGAGACAGAACAGTGGGCAGCTCCTGTTTCTGCTGCTATTAATAATGCATGGAGACTGCTAACAAATCTACCATTTTCACACCACTAATTGCAGAAATGTTTGCCACCTCCCCAGGGCATTTCTCACACTACCCTGACACTTTATTATTTTTCCTTCCCCTTGGCTGCCTCGCTTTTCCCTCTTCTTTCCATGAGGGTTTTTAAAATGGCAGTCTCTCACCAAACCAAAGGCTGAAGGATTAACCACCATTAAAAAGGTTTTAAATACTGAAGTCGTGTTATTTGTACAGTGCAACCTAATGGTAAGAAAATATTTATGTAATTATTCAATGAGGACTTGCACAGCACCTTTTTTTGCTTGTAAATACCTATTAAGTTCAAGTATTCCATCAAAACTCTTGGTTCCACTGCCAGATCTTGAATCTCAAATATTGCTTGACAGAAAGAAATCACCTCAGGGTTTTCAGGATTTCACTCCCTCCAAAAATGGACCAGCTTATCAAAACTCCTGAGCATCACTAAACACAACAGCTTTGCAGCTACTCTTTGCTTACCACCTGAAAATAAAACTTTGCTGGAAAGGTGTATTGATTTGGGAATAAATGTAAAATAAATTTTCAGAAAATTATGATGCTGATTCAATATTTTTAGGAGCAGAAGTGAAAGGGGGTGCTGATACACCTAAACTATATTACAAAGGAAAAAATCACAAGAAAAGTCTGCACACACTTTTACTGACCAGACAGACAAATATTAAGGCCAGCAAAGGTGTCACCCTCTTATTTTTTTGATCTACACATCCCATGACAAATATAACCAGGGTTGCTGCGTTCAGCACCTAAAAGCAGAACAAAACCCCACATCAATGTGCATGGAAGGAAATGGAGGAAACTGAAACAGCTGAAACCTTAAATTTCTTGCTGGATGTTCCTTGAAGTTTGAGGCATCTCCATGAGGAGATCTGAGGGCATGATTGAATTATCAGGTGTATCTAATAACGTGTACCTGCTTTAGGAAAAGCGCTTTTTAATCAATTAAGTGCTGATACAAAGCCCCTGTCACTCAACAGGAAAATTGGCATTGACTTTGCATCAGGTCTGAGAGGAAGAGTCACAAAGGAAGGATGAGCAGCTCCAGAGCCAGCTCTGGAACAAGCAGCAGGGTTTCAGAGTGAGCTATTTTTGCAGTTCAAACCTTTTTCTCAGGGGCATTACCCCACCTGAGCCACCCCAGTTTGGAGAAGTGAGGGAAATTCTATGAGCCCCCCACTCCAGACTGTGCCAATGCAACAGAACTCCCAGAGAAGCATCCCCCCAGCCCTGCAACACAGCTTACAGGTGATATTCCACTATTTAACACCCTTGTGAGTGCTTTGAGTTCTTCCTCAAGAGGCACCAGGCTCCAGCAACAGCTTTACATTAGCACAGGATTGATAAAAATAAAGGAAAGTCAGGCCTGATGCCACTGGACACGTTTGGTGGCCTTCTGCTGTACCAAATACTCCAACAGAAGAGGTCATCTTTGTTTCCTGCACTGTCCTCATTTCCTGCATCCCATTCAAGCAGCAGAGCAGCCGTGATTTGAAGTCTGCTCACAAGCAAACTCCATCCTGTGAATTTCAAACACCGAGCTGGATACCCAGCCTGAGGAGCAGTGAACAGATGGGGAAGCACAGATAGAGGATTTATCAGTGCCACACACTGATCCTCTGCAGCTCAGCCTAGGGTAGCCTGGAGAAAATACTTCTTGTGCAGCCTGAGAGCAGAAAACCACTAATTCTTACCAAGTGAAAGATAAACAGCTCAGTTTTTTCAACAGCATCAGTCCAACAGGCAAAGAGCAACACACAGCAAGAAAAAAGGCATTTGTGTGGCAGCTCTGCCCAATCTGCTTGATGCTGGAGGCAGCAGTGAGAGAAACTGAGGCTAACTCTGGAAAAAAAAAAAAAAAAACCCAAAAAAAACCAACCTATTTTCCCCAAATCAAGTGGTGATGCAAGAAGTTGATGCTCTCAACTTTTGGACATCACTGGTATTTTTCAGATTTGCTGGAGGAAAAACAATGGAATATTTTCCCCCTCCTTGCTTTGCCTGAAATAGAAGAAAATAGCTAAAGATCAGGTGTGGCTGGGCAACACCTCTGAACACAGAAATCCCAGTCCTCTTGGGCATTCCCTTCCTAGGATTTGACTTCAGTGCTGTGAGGTGATCACCAGCCATCCTTCCACGTGAGGTGGCAGTTCCTCACCAGTTTGGATGCTGAGATTTCTCCAGAGCACATTTCCCAGGAAGGTAAAATCCCATCCCCGTGCTCAGGCTGCCTTGGGCGATGCACACAGAACATATGTTCTGCGAGGAGAGCTGCAGGGAGCCAAATTTGTGTTTAAATCTGTTTACTCATGCCTACATTCCTCCTCATCCTGGGGATCCAGAGGTCACTGGCAGTCCCTGCACGTGCTGCATCACCCCCAGATGTCCTGCTCTGCAGTCATTCCTTCATCCCTGCAGTTTTGCCCTTCCAGCTGAGGATATTGGACACAGAATGCTCATCCAAAGCTGAGACTGACAAATTAAAATAGTTCTTTTTCCAAGTCAATGCAGTGTAGATTTTTTGCCTGACCACTTAAGCTGAACATGCTGGAGAATCCAAACTCTTGGAGGCATTTTCCCCCTCCCACAACACCCACTGTGGTGATACCAGCCCTGGCTCAGGGTGTTCTTCCAGGGGGGTGCTGGCACTGCTTCCCTGCTCTGCTAAAAGCAGCTCGTGTGTTTTAGGGATCCCAAAACAATTCCATTTACTGCACTGCACTGGGAACTTCACCTCCTGAGGAGCAGCAGAGAAAAACCCAATTATTCCAAGCCAGCTGCAAAAGGGGTTCCAGTTAGAAAAGTCACGGAGTGCAGCCCTGGTGCCACTCTGTGCTTGTGCCATTCAGGTTATTTACGACTGCCTTCTTTAGTCACCATAAATCTCTGCAGAAAGGGCTTAATTAAGATATGATTAGGTTGGGATTGGTGCATATGAGGTTCTTCCTAAGGCTTATAAATATGACAAACTCTGAAATATAGTTTCCACAGAAAAGGAGAGGGATGGAGGGAAGTGGTGCTTTTACTGAAATACACCACAATTCCCTAATTACTCCTCTACTCTAGTGACTCTGAGTGGTGGATAAAAACAATTAAAGAAACATTCTCTATTCTGCCCTCTTATGCCTCCAAACCCATATTCTCTTCAGGGACTCAATTTAACAGCAGCTGTGGAGTAAGACTTGAATGAAATTAGGCTGATTTAGGAGCCTGCGTGGAGCCCCCAGCACAGGGACATTGTGCAGCTTTGGAGATGAATTCCCCTTGTTTGGGCTTCACTACCAGGAAATGTTAACATCTGGAACTGACCAGAAATATCTTTGGGCAGAGAAGACAAAAGGGCCTGTGCAGCATGTGTGTGTTCCCTAAAAGCTGAGGTGCAGCTCTTCCATCCTCTCTGTGTGCCTGAGGTGAGAACACAAGAGAGAAGCATCTGAAACTGAGCATCAAATCATCAAACTGAAGCTGAGGAGGAGCAATTGCTGCTCCAGTTCATCTGGACAACACTCAAATGTCATAACCTGAGATAAATATTTAATGTACCTGTAAAGGCAGATGAAGTGATGGTACTTTCATATTAGAATGAGAATCACAGAATGGGCTGGAAAGGACTTTAGAGGTCATCTCATTCCACTATCCCAGATTGTCCAAACCCTCTCCAGCCTGGCCTTGGACACTTCCAGGGATGGGAATTCCTCCCTTCACTGTTTGATATCAACAGCCACACTGAAATCCCTAAGCAGACACACAAAGGACCATGGACTCTGTAAGAATATTTGTTCAGAAGAGGAATATGGCAAAGAAATAACATGTAGAAGGAAACTATTTTCTTTCCTCCTCTATCCCTGGGATGGAGCCAAGCAATACCCAGCTCTTCCTATACCTTCTCCACAGTGATATTTTTTTTATTAACACTACTGAAAGAACATAATAAGCAGGTGTTTAAAATGTACAAATCTGTCCCCACCAGGTCCTTTTGATCACAGTGACCTCAGTTTGCAACATCACATTTAACATCCCCACCCCCTTAACCCCCTGTTGTTTTGAAATATTAGCCACTGGCGTCCTGGGATTAAAATAGAAAGTTTTCTGCTTTGACTCCTTGCCAAAACCATTAAAATACTCTCTGTGCTGTCACAGCTTGTGCCACCTCCCAGGGGAGTTGATTTTAAAGTAAATTATATGTAAGTGTCAGATGAAAAGAGCTTCATTATCTAATTCTTCCTACACCAGCATTTCTTTAAATTGCTTACTAGGGACAGAAGACAATTAGTCCTGTGTTGGAAAGGAGAAGTAATAAGTATCTGTCACTCCCATTAACCACTTTTTTAAAAATTTTTTTTAATATGCAAATACAGTTGCTTTCTAAAGAAGTTTAATGGGACAGCCAGGCTGGGACACACTCAGCACCCTGAGTTTCAGGGGCTGGGCTGGATTAAGAGTCCTGCAGCCCAGCCTGGTGATTGAATCAGCCCTGAAATAATGCCAAAAATCAGGAATCCTCCATCCCTTTGCAGGAACAACAAGCTCACAAACGTTGCCATGGCACCAAGCAGCTCCCAGACAGATTTCAGAAACACCAGGGAGTGTCAGTAGGACACTGCCTCACTGGAACTGGGATTGGCACAGCTCTGCCAGGACCAGGCAGCTGAGGCCAAAAATGCATCATTAGCAGAGATTGATCAAATCCCCACTTGCCCCAGGTGCTCTGAGACCCCCCTGTTCTGGCCAGCACTCAGGTCCCACCGTGGGCACCCTTCCAGCAGGGTTCTCACCTGAAACTCTCCACCAGGTTTAGTTTAAATCTGTGTCATAGCTGAGGCACTCCTGCTCTTATCCATCCTCTCAGGGGAAATTCTCCAAGGGCTGGGTCAGGATCAAAGAGCAAATTGAACTAATCCAGGCACAGCCAGTTCCTGCCCAGTCCATGTCATCCCAAATCTTCCTGCCAGAGCTCAGAGCAGGAGTCACATCACCTGCATTCTTTATGTCACTTCATTTGCTTCCTCCTGGATCTGAAGGAACTTTGAACTACTGACAGGATGAAAAGGCTCCCCTGGGACAGAGAGGAGTTCAGTGCAGGAGTGAGCAGCCTTGTTCTCTTCTGCAGAGGAGCCAAAGCGTTCCTCAGCTTCCAGAACTTGGCTGTGGGATCCTCTCCACCAGTTCATCACCAGCTGGGCTGCACAAGGCATTTTTCTCAGGTTTGTGAGCCCTGCCATGCTTAGAGATGACCTTTCCATGCTCAGCAGTTAAAATGTAATTAGTCCAAATCCTTTAAAATAATTTTATTGGGCACATGGAGTCTCTCTAGGGCAGATCTCAGCACTGAGGCACCTGGGTGACACCTGGTTCTCCAAGCAGCTCATGTGCATCTGAGCAACAAGGGCAAAGAGTTGCAGAGCTGCTTTGGACACATTTTGCAGCCTCTCTGCTTTCTTTGCACTCAGGGCTGCAAGGTTACTGCTTCCATACAAATCATTCTGCATAAAACACTCAGAACAGGAGGCTGATATTTTATGAGGTGCAGAACAGCCTTTGCTGAACTGATGACATCTCTAATTCCATGGCCAGTTATTAAACACACAGACTGTAAAACCAGCAGAGAGCCAAGAACACACAGCACTGCCTTTAAAGCGGCCTCACAGAGCAGCAGGACCTGCTGGGATATACTGCCAAGAACCCAGACAACTTGGATTTATTTCTGGCTCTCCCAAATATGCTCAGGAATCTTCTGCAAAGTGATCAGGGTTCATTAAACAAAACACTCAAGGATGAACTTAAGTGATTTATCTAATGGGAATAAACTTGTTTGTGTAGCACAGAATTACATCTCCCTCCATCCTTAAGCCAAGAAAATTCACATTTAAGGGTTGCAAGACCAAGTTCAGTGCTGAGACAAAGGTCAGCACTGTAGGAAGGACCTTTGAACAGAGCAGGACAAATAAGAGAAGCAGTTTGGATTTGACAGCTCTGTTACTGCCCAGGATTTACTCCTTTCTCCTGACTAAAACAAACCCCCTGCCAGGCCTAAGCTGGCTCCAGGCCAGGATGTGGATCTTCACTTCACACAAATCTCTGCCCTCACCTCAGTCTGGGAGGCTGGATGGGAGCAGGGAGAGAATGAACGTGGTCACTCTCCATGAAAGGCACTTGTAAATTATAAAAGCTTCCAAGAGCAGCAAGTAAAAGACTCAGCCACAGCAATTATGCTTCACATGGGCACCGATGCTAAAGTTGCCTCAGTTCTCATGCAGAAATTTTGATGTCAAGTGGAAGGGTAATATTCAGCAATCAGTTTGTGTTTCTTCTAATGCTCCTGGTATAACCTTTAGGAATGCATTTCACTGCCCTTCTGTCTTTTTGAAGCTCCAAAATTCTGGATTTTGTGTTTAGCTAGTAATTTCCTTTGTCTCTTCAGCAGTTTCTCTGAAAACAAAGCTTTTGCCTCTGCTCTGATAAAAGCTCCCAACAGCAAAGGGAAGGAGGTGTGAAAGATATTGAGGTCGTTGAAATAAAAGATATTCAAGATATTGAGGTCTTTTGGGTTGCATAAAAACAAGCTAAAGGAAAAGCTGCAGTATTATCCTTCACAAGCAACCAATAGAAAAATATTTATCCATGCTAAGGGTCTACCAGCAAGTAAATAACACCAGCTCTGCCAGCATTTAACAAATGTTATCACACCTGCTCTGATCCTGCCCTCCCTCTTTTGCAGGCACAGACAAACTGGAAGTCACCTGCTGGATTTCTGAAGCACACACAGGTACCAGGAGAACATGAAAAGGGGTTTTTATTTGTGATTTGAAGCTGAAACCTGAACAGATGTCTCTGAGATTGTGCTGCTCCTCTGCACAATGCATGGGGCTCACAGGNGGGGGGAAGGCAAAATATGGTTTTAAATAGATTTTAATGGTAGGACAGGCAGCTCCCATATCCCACTTCCCTCTCTCCACTCCTTCCACCAAGAAAAATCCCTAACCCTGCCTCTCTGTCCCTTAACTTCACTGCCTGGATAAAGCTAATTTTAGTGGATGACAGAAAATACTCCACATTGCAGACTCAGACACAAACCTGGCTCGTGGCTTCCACAGTTCAAATTGGGCCATGCACACACCAAGGGGTGCATTTTCTATTTCCTGCCACTCATCAGTGTGGGAATGTGTAAAACTTGGGTGTGGAGCTCCTGCCTCATGCAATGCAAGCATTCAGCACTGGAGAACACTCAGGAGCAAATGTCCCTTTAATAAATGGCAGTTTTCATCACAAACCCCAGAAAAATTGGAGGGAAAACTGTTTGGCTTCACACAGACACTGGGGTGAGCTGACATTTTGTCTATAAAACAGTGAATTTCTAGTTCAGCAGCTCTTTCAGAGAGCTGCTGTAGCCTGCAGATTAAAGATATGCATAAAGTAAGATTTCTGAAGAAATTTAATTGGGGGAAGCATTCAGGGGAAAGAATCCAAAGGGAGGCAGAGCTGCCTGGAGAGCCTGGGCTGTTGTGGGAGCCCCTCTCCTGACACCCCAGCACACTCCAGCCCTGCCTGCTACAAATTTCCTACCAAGAGTTGCTCAGCTCTTATCTGTGCTCTCCACAAAAGCTTGAAAGGAGCCTGTAGAAAGCCTGCTCTGTTATCTGTGCTTCCCCAGCCAGCTCAGCCTGCTGCACCTACTCCTGCACCTCACTCAAAACAGAGCTCAGGTTGAGATGAACACAGCATCCCCTTTTCAGAGGGGTGCAGGGCTGGGAAGGAGTGAAGAAAGCTGAAATTACACTGCACTGTCCAACAGGCAGGCTGTGTATTTGTGTTTGAAAGGTTTCAAGCAGAGACTAATTAATCCCATTGTTGATGCTAATACAGTTCTTTTTCAGGACTCGAGATTCAGCGCTCCAAGCAAATTTACCTTTGATCTCTAGCTGAGAACACTGAGGTTTTTATCAAAATGCATTGGTCTGTCCTTCAGCTCACACATGGGTTGGGGCAGGGCAGAAAATGCAAAGTGTCACTGCAGTTTCAGAAGTAAACTGAAGGAGCTGTGACCATGCCTGCCCTGTTTAGGGATGGAATTGCTCAAGAAAAAAGAAACTTTGCCAAAATGATTCCCCTGACTGCAGAGCCCAGTGCTCTTCTGGGTATCATCCCTGGACTGCTCTGGGTTTGTCCTGCTGGGGAAAAGGTCTGTTTATTTTCTAGGCAAAAATAAGAAGGCAGGATAAGGCAGAGATGAAATGTGAAGCTGCTTTGCAGAAATAAATCAGCCCATTGGGGTCCAGCTCGAGAAGCTGATTATGGATTATTTATCAAAGTGCAAAGGGCTGACAGGTAAAAAATGTCCATGATGTCAAAGGAGTGTCAGAGACACACTGAATTTATCCTGTAGATGGGGTGTCTTGGGATGATTAATTAGGAGTAATCTACTGCCAGCTTTGTCTGCTGGGCTCAGCCCCAGCCTGTGCCAGCCCTTGGCTCCAGAGCTGCACTTTGGGATGCATTAGAAGCCATTGCAGCACTTTGGGTTTGCCCAGCAGAGTCACAACTTTAACTGGGACCTCAGCCCAGGGGAAATTGCATTTTGAGCTAAGCTGAATAAACAGGCTGAAGGATGCAGCACTTGGGAAATGGATTTAGTGGTGGAGAGGAAAGGATAGAGATCCATGGGCAGGGCTGAGGAGATGAGATTTCCACTGCTCTGGTTCTCAAGCCCAGCACTCCTACAGGTCATGCTTTGAACTCACTGTTAGCTCATGCCTAAAGCCTTAAAAACCAGATGAAAATTCAGTCGATTTCATGGAAGAAAAGCCCTGCAATAGCACAACAGATAAGTGCGCAGCAGCTTTTATCCCAGCTCTGGTGCCACTTCAGCTGGGTGGCTGTGCCCTCTGCAAGAGCACAGCCATGGCTGGGATGCATCAAGGTGTTGATGCTGGATGGGTTTTGGAGGGCTTTTAATTAATTCAGGACTGCCTTGCCAATCTTATGGGAACTGGCCACATTCAGGGAGCTGAAACAGAGCAGGCTCCATCCAAAAAGGGCTTTTACAAGTGGTGTGAGCACTAAACCCTGCAGGGTACCAGGATTCCCCAGCATTTCTTGGTGAAAACGGTGAACCAAGGAACAGTCATTTTGAAGATCATTAATTCAGCAGAGCTGCAGACTGAACTACATCCTGCACCTGTTTAATGGGGAGGAGAGGGCTTGTCACTGCCTTCACCAGAGCAATTCAAACCCTCAGCCCTCGAGATCTTTGATTTTTTCACTCCCTGCCTTGAGCACTCACTGGAAGCACAATGATTAAGTGGTGCTTCCATGTGTGGTGCAGACACACAAAGGGGAGGCAGCTCAGGATCTGAGTCCTATTGATGTGAACACCCAAACCCTTCAGACAGCTTCAAAAAGAGACTGAAGGCTAAATACCTACTTACTGAGTCCTGGAGTACAGGCTGAAATCACCAGGGGATTCATTCCCATCCTCCTTGTGGTCTCTGTTAGACCACACTGCCTCCCAGTTAATTAATTCTATTGATATTGTTTTTATTGGCCTTTTCACACTCAGCAGTTATTTAGGACTTACATGGGTAATGCATTTTCCAGTTAAATTGATCCTACTTTATAAATCCTTCCATGCACTTATTTGAAATTTCCCTGGCAAATATTTTAATGTTTTCAAGCAGAATGTTGATTTGTATTATTTAAAATAGCCTGCAAGAGGCAGGGGGGAAGAAAGTGTGGAGCAGAGCAACTACTAAAATTGGCTCTTTAAACCTGATTAATGGCCAGGGAGGGTAAAACACTTCCCCCCAGCAAAATAAACAGAACAACCCAGAGCATTAGATGCAGTAGAACCTGCTGGGATTGAGTTTAATTTTCTTTCACAGGGCCACAACAGAGCCCCAGTCTGCCTTCCTGCTTTGTTTCTGAGCTGCTCAATTTGGGATCCAACCAATTTGGGTCATTGAACTTATTTTTGGAGTGATGTGTCCTGGTGGCTGCTCCAGACTTTAACAGGGAGCCAAGTCACAACTCCTGGCCAGGCTGAAAGGGAGAGAACTTTGTGCCCAGCAACGGCCTTGGCCTGCAGATAAATCCCTGAATCCTGTCCCCTTCAGCAATGATTTACACCTGATGGCAGCTGTTGGGAGGAGTCCCCAGCCATAATTTAGCAGGGGAGTGTTCAAGGGCCAGAAATATCACCGGGTTGCTCAGTGTGGGTGATTTGGTTTGGAGCTTAACTCCAGCTACTGCTGACAAGGACATCATAAACCCTGGGAGAGAGGGGGAAAGGAGAGATGGGAGTTTATTTTCATATTTATACTAAGAGAAAAATGAAGATATTGCACTGCTGTCATGCTTTGGAAAAATTAATACATATAAATTGGTGAAAAAGCTAAGTATTAGGGTGGGTACAAATGTATTGAGATACCATTGAGCAAATTTGAAATTTTAATATAGAAATCACTTAATGTTACATTAACCAGAAAATCCCTTTTTGCTTTAGACCCAAAGAATCCCTTCTGGCAGGACAGAACTGTTCCTTAGCCAGTGTTTATGTCCCATGGGCTGGACATTGCCCATCTGCTCAGCAGGAACCCCCAGCTATGGACAGCCCCTGCAGCTCCTGGGTGGGGCTGAACAGCTCTGGGAGGGACTCTGGGCAGCTGCCTGTGTCTGGTTTTTAGAAGTAGACTGTGCTGCCATTAAATGCTGCTCCTCTAAAATGGGAAATCATTTTCCAGAGATATTTTGAAGTCTAACCTTTCAAACCAACTCCTTTGCTCAGTGGAGTCACGTCCAGGGTGACTGACTTGCCCTTGTTTGATTATTTATGCACCCTCAAGTTTCCTGGATCTCTGCTGGTTTTTAAACCCAGTGATCCTGAAACAAGGTGATGTTAACCCCTCCTGGGTTAACTCCTGGGCTGAGATGGTGATCTGGAACTGGCACCAGGCTTTAGAACAATATAGGTCAGTGGCTCCAACACCAACTTGTGCTCTGGAGCAGCCACCTCTTCACTTGGACAGACCCCAGCACACCCCATGGACAGACAGGACAGCAGAGCTCCCACACACACCTCACACAGAGCTGACTGGGGAGGAATAGTCAAGCTGACAATGACAATATTCAAGATGGACAGCACGTCAGAGCATCCCAGTGCACAGCAGCCCCTGTCCCTGAGCAGGGCTGACAAGTGTCTCCAGGGATGCAGCATTAGGAGAAGCCTGTCCCCAGAACAACCTGCATAAATAAACCCCAGCAACACCAGCTTTGTCAATCTTGGTGACAGAGATCACAGCATTTGGATAAGGAGCCCAGCCAAAACCACATTTCTATTCCTCTCTTCATCATTAAACTTGATAGCTGAGTGATAGGCAGCTATTCAGTGAGATTAAGGCTTGCAATGAAAGGAAAAGACACAGCAATCACAAACTTCCCTCCCTCCATTTCTGTATATAAACATTTTTTTTGTTCAGTTTACAGTAAGTGAACAGCACAGAAGTGCAATCTCCATCAGAGAAACATCTCCAGCCCGTTTACAATGAAATCGATTATCTTAAGTTGTTCAGGCACAACAAAAGACTCTTGCCAGGAGAACCTGTGAACAAGGAGGAGTTTATCAGGTGGGATATCTTTTAAACCTAAATGAGTTTTGGATATTTTCATGCCTGCACCTCCCTGGGTCTCCCTCAGAACGTGGGACTGGGTGTAATTTCTCTCCATCTGGCCAGGACTCAAACTAAGCCTGACATTTTGATGAGCTTCCTAAGCAGAAGACAATTGGCACATCTTAGAAAAACATTTACTGGCCAGGGATAAGAAATCAATTCAAACCTCAGATAACTACCTCAGATCAATGGGGCTGAGTCACCAACACACCAAATATTTATTTATAAATGCAGGATAAGTGGGACCAAGGGCACCTTGCTGCCAAGTTATTAACAGCAGCAACTGAGAGGCAGGATGGATCCACAGGGTAGGGACTCATCTGTCTCATTTCAGACTGGGGAGGGCAGGCACATCTGGCCTGCTTGGGAAGTGTGTGTTTGATTAAGCTGAACAGGTCCACAGGAGACTCCTCACCAGTGATAGCTACAAGGAAGCCCAATATTAGACCTAATGAGCTGTCAGGCCTGATGAATCCATCTCTGGACATTAAAAGCTCCCTCCAAAAGCATTTTCCAGTACCTGCACAGCTCAGTGGTTTAGCCTGGTCTATGATCAGGCACCAAGAGGTGCTCTGCTGTTGGTGTTCGTTTTAGGAAAACACACAATTTTCTAATGGGAAGGCAATTCCCTTTAGAAAGCACAGCTAAGGGTCACCTCCCCACCTATTTCTGGGAAGTTTAAACTCATTTAAAAAGTCTCAACTTCTGTCAGAGCAGCCAATGCAGCAGAGTTGTGCAGAGTTCAAACATTTCCATGCAAACTCCCCAAGGCCTAGTGGTGCTCATGCCAGCAATCATCTCACTGCAGATATCTTACAAGGGTCAAATGCATTAAGAATCTCAACAAGACCACCAACCACGTGGAATTTATCTGTCTAGAACAGGAAAAAATGATCCCACTGTCCTCTCTTCCACATGCACCCCCTTCAAATTGTACTGGGGCATCAGTCAGGGAGGCAGAGTTGGCAGGATTCGTGTAACTCTTGTGAAAACTTCCTCCTCTGAAGCCTCAGTGGACATAATTAGGAAGTGGAGTTGCTTGCTCTGCAGATCTAAACCTTGTTTTTCCCCCCCTCAAACTTTAGCATGGCTTTGAGTGCAGCATTTTAAGTGTTAGTGGAATTTTCCTGTGCTGGACACACTGCTACCAACTGGAGATACAGGAAAAGGTGGGACAGTGCACTTCATGGAGGAATTCCATGAGATGGGCATTCACATGCAGCATCTCCCAGCCACTGATTAATTCAAAATCAGGCATAAAACCTGCACATTTTGTCAAAATTGCTTTAATTTTGAGGAGCTTTGTCTTCTCTCTGCACCTCAGACATCTGAGGTGTAAGTGTAGATACAAGGCCTGTGAGGGGTAGAACCACAGAACAGTTTGGGTTGGAAGGGACCCCAAAGCTCATCTCATTCCAGCCCTGCCATGGCAGGGACACCTTCCACTGTCCCAGGTGCTCCCAGCCCTGTCCAGCCTGGCCTTGGGCACTGCCAGGGATCCAGGGCCTGCCCACCCTCACAGGGAAGAATTTCTTCCCAATATTTAATCTAAACCAGCTGTCAGTGTGAAGCCATTCCCCCTTGTCCTGTCACTCCAGATTCTTGTAAAAAGTCCCTCCCCATCTTTCTTGTTGGCTCCTTCAGGTACAGGAAGGCCACAATGAGGTCACCCCAAAGCCTTTTCTTTTCTTTTCCAGTCTGAACAATCCCAGCTCTCCCAGCAGAGCTGTTCCATCCCTATAGTCAGCCTGGCCTGGTGTCCTCCTCAGGATTTACAGGATATGAGTACCTGGCAGAGGGAAGATAAAATCCCTCAGTAGCATTTGCAGGATGGCTCCAAAATGCCAGCATACATTACACATAATATATTCCAAATTAATGTTGTGCCCATGCCTGTGGGGGAAAAGAAGCAGAGAGGAAGGGGGAAAAAAAAAAAAGTAGAGAGGAGGAATCTGGGTTCTGCCTGGCTTGCTCCAGCCTTGCAAGGTCCTGTTTGCAATATGTGGCAGATGAAATATTTCAAAGACATTTTCCGAGTCCATTCAAACTACATCCAACAGCACTGAGGTTGCTGCAAGCAGTCACTGTCACTTAATGTCATTGTAAAAGTCAAATCTTTGCATCCTTACTCAGTTCACCAGCAAAACTGAGCATCTCCAGTCAATGTCATTTACTTGAGACTCCTGAGATGAGTGCTCTGCCCACTGCTGATCATGGGCACAATTAGAAGTGACTTGCCCCAAAACTGCTCAGTGTCTAAGTCTGACCTAATTTACTTCTGCAGAGACCTTCCAAATGGGTCCTAGAATGACCCATAGAGAACAGAAAAGCTTCCTTAATAACCAGTCTAATAAATTAATAACCCAGAGACCCATCCACTCCAGCTGTGCCACATCCAGCTGCTCACACATCTCAAGTCCCTGGCACCAACAAACCCCTGGAAATGACAAATGTCATCTTCAGAGCTGAACCTGGGCTCAAACCAGGCCTGCTAAAATAGATTTCAAAATTTCAGAATTTCAAAAAAAAGGCTCAGAAGGTCTGTTGTAATCACACTTTCCAGGGGGGTCAGTTCAAAAGACCCTGTTTTATCTCATAACAGCTTGGTGAATAGCCATTGCTTTCCAAGAGGAGTGTGCCCACACAAACAGAAGGGATCACCACAGCTCTCTCAGTAACTCCTCCCATGACCTTTTCTGCACTAAGGAGCAGCAGGAAGAGAAGTTTGTGCAGTGACTGAGGCTGCTCTTCCTCAGGAGATGCAGCACATCCCCCTGTGCTGGTGGAACAGGTCCCACCTGCCCCCACTGCCTGTTTGATATCCAGTTACAGCCTGGAGAGAGCTCTTTGGTGCCCTTTTAGCATCCCAAGAGAACAGATCCCTGGAGCAATTCAGCTCATGCACAAGCCCTGCACCCAAAGCAGCACAAGCACTGAGGGTGGTGGGAGGTCAGCTCCTTGGGAAATCAGGAGCAGGAGTCCCTTCTGCTTGGATTAGATCTCCTGCAGAGGATCCAGCACCTCTCACCACAACTTGGGAATTGAGCCAGAGCAGCTTCTCTCCCATGAAGTATTTTGGAGAGTTTTCCCACCTTTCTCTTTGGCAGCTTTTACCAGAGCCCTGCATTCAAAGCTCCTCTGCACATCTCCACTCTCCTGCAACGCTGCTCAAGATGTTGCTTATTAATATTCCTTAATAAAAGCTACCAGAATTAAATCTTTCCTAATTAGTAGTGTTGGAGTGCCTTTTCCATTATTCATTAGAACAAAGAAATGGGTTATTCCTTTGCAGCATCTTCCAGAGGAGCAGCATTATTGAGGCTATTCTGATACAGTTCAAGTGTCTCCAGCTGCAGCTGTAAATTTCCACTTGGATTTTCTGTCATTCCTCCTGCTCTGAGATCATGTGCTCTGGCTGCTAATCTCGCCTGCACATTGCTGCTGTGCCCTGCACAGCACACCATTCCAGGGGCACACACAGAAAGCAAAGCACAATCTCTCCACACATCCAAAGCTCATCCAAACACGAGAATTTTCACATAGAAATGTAGGCTGGCACCTTCCTGCCTTTTCCTTTTGGAAGCAATTTGAAGGGCAACACAGCAAGAACTTGTGTTTTCATCCCCCCCCTCAACATTTAACCCAGCTTCAGACAGCTTTGGAATTGTGCTTTTTGTACCAGGTGTTTTGTCATGGGACAAGGCATTAGGAAAGAATTAGGGATGGTAACAAGAAACACCAGACTCCAACAGGCAAAAATAAAGTCTTTAGGCTAATTCCCTAAATTCCCATTCCTTAATTCCTAATTAGGCAATTACCTGATTCTCCTTCCATCCCTAGCTGAAGAGAACTGAATTACCATCCCACTTTGTGCTAAAAATATGAATCGAGCTGAAAATTGTTCCATGTTCTTCACATGCAGAGAACGTGATGGTGGGGAAAGATTTTTCCTCTCAGCTCACGTATCAGATATTCAGAGAAGTGAGGGGAAGACAGGCAAGAAAAGATGGAGGGATCAACAATTTAAGAAAATAACTCTTCTAGCAAGGTGAATAAATTGGTTTTTGATATATTGCATCTTCTGGTTCTAACCCATGGGTGGGAGCAATCCCCAGGAATAAGAAATACCCACAGTGGCCATGAGCTCTGTGATGTTCTCTGCCTGGCTGGGTCCAGTGTGATTTAAGGAAAGCTTTTGGCTCCCTGGAAAGTAGCAGTGAAATATTTAGAGGATATTTAAAAGGCATTGTGGTTTTTTTCTCTGCCTCAAATAATGGGAATAATCTGCCATTTTCCATTTCACCCACTGTGTCACAGTGCAAACCAGCCCAGAGCTGGAAGCAATATTTGCTTGAAGGACCTCAGGAGCCTCTCACTTCAAAATTCTTCCATTTTTTTTACCACAGAAGGAGCCTCTTGGAAGGCATTGGACAACAGCAAATCCCTGGGATGTGCCGTGATAAGGGAGAATTTCATCCTGGAGGATGAAGTTCCATTAACCACAGCAGGTTAATCACACATTCTCTCTGATCCTCCCCCTCCTCCAGGAGCCTCCCAGTGCCTGCTTTGCCCTGGCAGAGGCAGATTTCCAGTTTGGGGGTCCCCCATGGGCTCCTTGGATCCTATCTGAAACCCAGTGGGGCCAAGTGAATGGATCAGAACCTCCCCAGGTGTTTTTATCCCCCTGGAAATGATGGTTGGAGATGGCAGCAGATGCCCAAAGTGCCCCTGTTCCTGAGAGCTGCTTCCCCCAGCACTGGGGCAGTTGGGGCTTCAGAGTCCCTCTGCACCTCCCAGGAGCTGGGGGCACCTGAAACTGCAGATTTTGTACCCAAAAGCAGCCTGGAGGCCACTCCAGCACCTCCCTGGAGCAGAGGGCCCAGGCAGCCACAGCATCCTCTGCTTGTCAGGCAGTTATCCCAGAACTGCTCCCCTCAGGCTCCCTCCTTCCCCAAAATCATGGAATTTCCCATGGAATCACAGAAGCAGGGCAGTTCCTGCACCTTGCCTCAACACCTGGGAGATGTACAGAGCTACAAACACACCCCATATCTGCTTCTGCAGCCCCCAGTCACCCCCTGACTGAGCAAAACTCCCTGAAATCCATATATGTTTTGCCTGAGCAAGAACAAAGGAGAGCAGAATACATTTAAAAGAAATTAAAATTGTTTTGCTGCCATAGGCTAAAAAAAAAACCCACAAACCAACAAAACTCCCTTCCCTTGGGCTTGGAGTTTGATTTGTATTTCAATAAAAATAAATCAAAGTGGACAGATTAGTGTGTTTTGAAATGCAAATGCTTTGAAAACATTAAAGGACAAATAACAAGGTGGCATGTTCTAAGTTTATTTTTGGTTATTATTTTATTTACCCTTTGTTCTTAAGTGATCCTGTGGATCCTATGTGCCTGATGGAAAATTTTGCTCTGTGCAGCAAACCAGCTGTAAGAAGCAGGGAGAGCTCCTCCTGCAATATTTCCTTCTGACTGAACAATGCAAAGTAGCTCCATAATTTCAATATTGATCCCCAGGCACATCCTAAAGCCTCAGAAAGCTCCTGGGTTGTTTTGGCTCAACCTGAATCCAAGTAAATCACAGCAAACAGTTTTTCAGGTGATCCTCAGGCTGGGATTTGAGAGTTTCTGATCTCTCTTAAACAAATAAAAGCCAAGAGAAGCACCTGAGTCAGTGGTGGAGTTACCTCAGGGCCAGAAAGGAAGGACTTGACCCAGACCCAGCCATGGTTTAAAGAGGTTTTCAGGGTAATCCATAATTAATAAGGCAGCATTGTGGTTCCAGGTTAATGGGCAATTAATTGAGAGTGCACGAGGTGCTTGCAGAGAGTGATGAGAGCACTCAGCAGGACAGGCATGACCTTTGTGAGTGTCTCACAAAACAGCTTTTCCACAGGTAAACACTGAATATTGTAATTCCATTTGTCTGAGGAAGGTTCAGCCCTGAGGGTTCAGCTGCTGACACCCAAGGAGGTGTCCCCACACAGGGATCCCACAAGAGCTGGCAGCTCCATCCCAGCTCCCCCAGAAGATTCCCCATCCATGGGGAGGTCTCAGCACACAGAGGAAGCAAATCTCCATCATCAACTCCCTGAGCACAGCTAAGCCAAGCACAATGGACTTTGTAATTCAGAAAACTGAGCAAACAAAGCTTTTCAAGCTTGGCTTTTATGTCTTCAAACAGCTTTTTTTAAAGGACTGAAGGAACACTTCTCTTTGCAGTGGATCACAAGATCTTGTGAAAACAAGCAAAGAGAAGCCAAAGAGGCTTTCAAGTGCTGAGGAAGAAAAGAACTTCCTAAATTCCTTGGACCACTCTGTGTTCCTCCCAAAATAATTTCACTTTAATAGTAGATGCAGAGCTTAAAGCCAAAACTTGCCATCCTTCCAGACCTCAGATTTCTAGAGCCCAGCCTGGAGATCCAGTCTCACTTGGGAGACAGATATTCCACAAGCTGCAGACCTAGATTAAGTGTTAAATTCAGCTTGAGGCTGTCTAGCAAGAGAGATTTGTCTGGTATCATCCACACACACTCCAAGGCAGCTGACAAATTCAGTGAGCTCTTCTGAGAGACTTGAACAGAGGATTTGAAATCATTCACAGGCAACAGGAAAGAATAAAGTTATGAATTCAGGTCTAAGAACGACAGAGAGACAACAGGAAAATGATCTTGTGGTCACAAAACATCCCAGATTTGGAATATTCTGTCCTGGGAAGAGTTATAAATTCTGAGTGAACACATTTAAAGGTAAAAGAATTCCTACACCTGTTTATTACTGCTAGAAAAGCAGAGAGAAGAATGTGCTTCAGTGGGAGAGGTCTGTGAGGAATTTTGTGCCATTCACACAGACTTAATTTAAAAAGGGTCACCAGTTTCCCCAGGACAGTCTCCATCCCTGCAACCTCCTTTTACAAAGCACAAGGGCAGGGGGAGGCATTTTCCAGGCTCCTTCCAGGAACTGCCTTCTCTGAGTTCAAGGGACTCACTGGAATAACATGAGGAGTTATGGACAACTTCATTGTGATGGGGACAAGGCATTCAGACAGCTCTCAAAAGATGTTTTAACCCCTCACTTGCATCCTCAGAATGTACAATATCAGCACATCTGAAACTTGCTGTGCAGCACCCATTCTTCAAAGGTAAATGGAATTGATGTAGAAATTGTGAGAACATTAAATCTGTCATTGCAGGCACTGAGCATTTCTCAGCCATCTCAAGTGACACGAGCAGGGCCAAAATACTTCACTTTTCATGTTGGAACTCCAGGGAACTCTGAGTACACACAGACTTTACAGTCACAAGATGCCATTTGAAAGACTGTGCTGCTCAAAAGCTGGAAAAATGTGAATTTTACTTCCCTAAATGCTACCCTCACCAAGGACATGGCACATCCCAAAGTGGCATTGAACACCACGTAGTTAAAATTCAGAAATATGCTGCTTGCTCAGTTCCTAGGAGGCACTGTCACCTTTTATTTGGACACAGAATTTAGAAGTGCAGCTATGAAATTTAAATGTAATGAAAGGGACAAATCAGAGTTTTGCTCTGTACAGCACATGGGGAAACAGCTCCTGCCAGCCCTGGGCTCTGCACCAGAGCAAGGCCCCTTCACTTCACTAGGAGGATGCAAAAAGAATAATTTTTTAGAAGGAAAACATATTGCAAGAAGTTGTTCTGGTCCACTGTGGACTTGATTCTCTTCCTTTTACACATTTTTAAGTGGTGTTTAACACAGCTGGGCACAACCCACCCATCAAGAGGAACAGACACACTTTGAGCTGCAGCCCCAAGAATTAAACGTGCCACAGGTCAGCCTGCACTGGAGGAGGAGCAGGAGCCTCCATCCTCTGCCACTGGAGCACACCAGGCTCTGAACTACAATTGAGGTTTATAATCCCTTTTTCACAGATGTAAATACCACAACAGTGTGAAAATGGCCCTGTAGATTAACGCAGCAACAAGGCTGAGATGATAAATTTGGTTTCTCACATTAATGTTTAATCCATTACCTTTGAGCACAAAGCAGCAGCAGATATTACAGCACACCAGATACTTGCTGAACACTCAAACTTTTGGGAGGCAGCCCCAGTAGCTTTTCCCTTTCCAAATATATTTTCTCTTTATGAATTCAGCAGAGAGTATCACTTGCCCAGTTTCAGCAAAACTGCAGCCAGATGTCAGCTTTGATCTCATCACCACATAACGAGGAGAGAGAAAGGACAAATAGGTTACACTGCACTTCAGCAAGAGGAAGAATTAACTTCACTGTTCCTTGCAGCACCATCTGGGTTTGGCAAAGTTAATTCTCATCCATGTCAAGAGTTCAATCAAGGAAATAATTTTGTTTTCCAAATGCTATTCCTTCCTGTTTCTTCTGGATACGTAATGCCTGATCCCCTGACCCACTCCTTCTGTCCTCATTATTCATACTTTAAGCATCTTACAACAAAAATACTGCAGACAACTGCTAGATCCAGTGCTAGGCGTTTAAAGCATATTTTTAATACATAAAATAACATGCAGGGATGGATTTCTCATCAAGAGTGAAATGAAAGGAGAAAACCACAACGTCCTACTCAAGGCTACAGGCCAGGAAAAGCAGAATGCTGCATTTCAGCTCTGGTTTTTGATGGATGCCAGAGCCCTGGCAGAGCTCAGCCTCCATCCCAACACCCCAAGGACAGAAATTGCTCAGCAGCACTGGGGATGAGCCACTGCAGGACCAAAGGCACAACTGCTCCACCAGCCAGAGCCCAAGCTTTGAAGCAAACAGGGCTCCACTCCAGAAACCTCTCACTTTTCTCCTCCAAAACACCACTGGGTCACCAACTCCATCCTTGGATGCAATTCAGTCTCCAAATGACAAAATGCTTCAACCCCCAAAAATCTCCTCCCTCCAATGCCCCTCCAAGACACCATGAGTCACCAATTCCATCCTTGGATGCATTTCAGAATCTCCAAAAGACAAAATGTTTCAACTCCACAATCTCCTCATCCCAATGCCCCCCCAGGACACCACTGGGTGCTCAATTCCATCCTTGGGTTCAATTCAGAGTCTCCAAAAGACAAAATGCTTCAGCCCCACAATCTTTTCACCCCAATACCCCCAGCAGTACCTTTTTCTTTCCAGGTGCCTCCACACAGCTGAGAAACCCTTGTGGTGCAGCAGCTCCTCAGATCTTCATCCCCTGGCTGGCCCACCTGGCTGGTTTAAATAGTGCTGTGGGGCAGGGCTGGAAGGCAGGTGTTTCCCTTAAATGGCTTTTTATACAACAGAAACCCTTCCTTGTATCAGCAAGGGTATGGGTCCCTGCATCAAACCCTCCCAAAAATGTTTAGCTACTAGCAGAAAAAAGTTAAAAAAATTACATGAAAATTTGCTGCACTTCCCACTAATATTATGAATAACATTATTTTTAAATGTTGTGTTTTAATAGTGTTATTCTTGGTCATGGCAAAATCTTCCTTCTAGGTAATCAACCAATTATTACAAATTGGTTTTTTTTTTTTATTTTCACTTTCTTATCTCCATTTTGTTTTTTTGTTTCAAAATGTACAACACTGATGTCTACATGATTCATCCCATCATGTCAAATAAATGCTCTGTGCTGTTCCCATCCTAAGCACAGAGTAAGGCAGGACAGATTATAATATAATTTTCCATCAAACTCATTGCCAAAATCTGTAAGGACAGCTGCTAATTAGCAGAGATCTGAACCACCTTATTCTTTAGATCAAAGTGTCCCCTGTTTGAGTTTGTAATGAAATAGCCTAACACTTTGAAGAAGAAAAGAATTATATTAATTAGGGGGGGAAAAGTAGTCAGTGTTTGTGGATTTGCCTGCGATCTTCCCTTTTAGCAGAATCCTACGGACTTTTAATTTCACTGGAAATGCTGATGGATCCAAATTTCCAGGGAAATCGATTTCAAAGTTACAAGCTGCTCTCAGAACTTGGTGTAACTCTCTCCAACTTGTGGTTGCTCTATCCTCGAGGTTTCCAGACATCAAAACACTTCACCTGCAATTGGAGTGACAGCCTTGTGTGTCCTGCGCTGTCGGTTCTCCAGGCACCCACCAGGTTTTTTGGCCACTCTTCATGTCCTTAGACAAGGACTTAAAACATGTCAGGGATGTTCTCTGCCGTGTTTGTCTCGTTGATCAGCTGAAATAAACAGAGGGAAAACGGGGATAAGGCAGATCTGAAGTTATCCCTCCCCAGAGGATCACGTATTTGGAGCGCCTGGCAAGGCGTGAAGATCATGTTTGTGGTTTCTGGGAAATCTGTGGGAGTTCTCCTGTTGAGAGCTTGACCCAGAGTGTTTCATGTTGTTGGAGACATATGTTCCATCCCTCCTGCTGGGGCTTTGCAGCTTCCCTGCTTCCCTTGCTGTCCCAGGGAATATCTGCAATGCAGGGTGTGCCTTGGTGGTGTAAGAACACCCAAACCCAAAGGGAACTCACCAATCTCAGCAAGGTTGGGGAAAAAGGACCCTCTGTGGATATTTAAGATGAATTCCTTGAAGATGTCCATCAACACACACAGAGGGACCAGGTCTGAACCTGGTTCTGACAGTGCTGGGAAGGAGGGACACCTTTCCACTGAAGGTGCAGGAGTTTTGCAGGATGAGGGGGATAGAGGGCAGCTCAGGATTTTAGGGGGATGGACAGCATTCCGTTGGGTATTTGACCCCAGGAATGGTTCAAACATATTTGAGATGGCTGTGCTGTAAAGGGCAGGCAATTTCTGATGAGATGTGGGATCCTCTGTAGTCAGAGGAGGGTTTTTAGCAGCAAAGCTCTGTTTGATCTCACTTCCACTGATGTTAACTGCTTTTATAGGTCATTTCATTATTGCCTCATTGTAGGAGATTGGAACTCATTAATATGCAGCAGATAAAGTCCTTTGCATTTTAACATGCTAATTTTTAGGTGTCCATATGGCAATACAAGCAGGCTTTGAGCCATCCATCCATATCTTTATGTGTCCGTCTATATCAAAAACAATTTTGTGGTCTAGTGAGTAGGGCACTAAACTGGGAGTTGAAACTGGGGCTGTTGCTGTGTTTGCTATTGACTTTGGAGACAGGAACATGAACAGATTATTATGGGCTACACCAGGCTGTGAACCCCCATGTGCCATCTACTCTGGAGCAATGCCCTGCTAAATAAACTTCTGTCCTGCAGAAAAGCAAAGGAATTCAACCCTCTAATGAAAAGTGGGGGCTGCTCCATGTTCCAAGTGAGCATGGCTGAGTTACAGCCCTGGGCTGGTGCTTGCACTCAAATTTCACATCCCCAGGTGCTTTTTTATGTGGCTCCTGCATTTCCCTGCATTTTGGAAAAGCTCTGTGGGATCACTGTGCATCCCTTCTTATTCTGTCTCTTGTGTTTGTACTGCTGAGCCTTGAGCAGGCTGAAATCTCTCCCTGCATAGAAGCTTGGGGATGAGGGAAAGGAAGGAGGCTCTTCTGGGATCCAGCCTGCAGGCACATATAAATTATAAAAGCAGTGAATGCCATGTCTGACATTTAGAACAAGGTGATTTCCTTGTAGGTGGGTAAAGAGATTTAAAGCATCTTCAGGTGCCATCAAGTGCCACTGTTGGGCCCATGTAGACAAATGCAGATGCAGCCTCTTCGTTGTGTTTCTTCAGCTCTTATTACTGAATTTCTACTCCTCTCTGTTCTCTTTCTTGATATATTTTCCCTGTTGGGTTTTAAATTTGTTTTCAAACAGATAAATGAGGTTGTGCTTTCTTTAGCTGAGCGCTTTGGATGACACTGGAACCGCTCTACCTGGTGGGAGGGAACAGCACGTTCCAGCTGAGGCACTGAAGATGGCTCCTGTTGGGATAGCTTAATTGCCTTTCTGCTAATTAGCTTTCTATCTAAGTCTTATTAATTTTGCTTTAGCAAAGTTGCTCCGAGTCAGAACCTGCTAAACTAGTATTTTTAAATTCTGCCTTTCATCTTCTCCCCTACTACTGGTGCAGCCCCAGGCTGGGAGAGAGAAAGATCCAAGTGTGGAGCTGTTCTCAGAGAGAGTCAAATAAATCCCAGGCCACTGGTGCAGGTTTGTGTTCAAGGAGCATCACCCACAGTGGCCTCTGCTCCCAAGGACAAATGGACCCATCTGTTCTCTCACTGCAGAAAGGCTTCTTAAAGAATGGTAAACTTGGAATGTTCCTCTAAATTACTTTTCCTGCTGCAGGGAACATTTTGCCAGGGGCAGAGGACATGGGCTGTGCAGCCTGCAAAAGGCTATTTTTGCATCCCTGTTATCTCTGGAAGTGGTTTGAGGCCACTCAGTGATTAAGGATTGGTCAACATGTTCTGCCTTAATGAGTGGCTGTTTGTTTCTCAGCTGAAGAGCTCTTCTAAACTGAAGCCCTGTTCACCAGAAAAAAAAAAAGCTTCTATCCCTGATATTCCTGAGCAAACAAATTAATAAGAATTTCCATCTTCTCATTATTTGAATCTTTTTTTTTTACCCCCAAACAAAAACATTATCTGCAACCACTGCAGCTAAGAAATGACATGAATAATTCACTGTAATTTCACACCATTTAAGCTACTTTACTAGCCTCTAATTAACATGTGTAGATTATTTAAGGACAAGTAAATTGCTTTAAAATGCAGGTAAGAGCAAGGTGACTATCCCCATGTATTATGTGATTTGATGCCTTTTTTAGAACCCAGCCATGCTGATGAATCTCCCAGGGTTATGGCAGCTGAGGACAAAAGTGTATTTTGAGAAGAGTGGGCTAAAGATGTCCCTGCAGATCCCATGGAATATCCATGATTCTGTGGAAACTGGAATTTTGAAGGGTAGTATTTAGTGCTATGTCCCAGCCTGCCCTGGCAGCAGAGGCCTCAGCATTTTCCTTGGCTGATCCTTTTCCTGTCATTCCCAGGTTGCTGTGGAGCTGGGGATTAATTTTGTGGTCTCCTCCTTTGCCACCGGAGGGGACATCAGGAGAACAAATCCAATCAAGCCTTGCAGAGCACCAGGCACTGCACCTGACCTCTGCAATTCACCAGTCTCATTTCTGTGTGCTCAGGGATTGTATTTTTTTTTTCTCTTTGAATGCCCAGAGAAGCTGATCTGACAGAGGAGCCAGCCCAGAACAAAGAGCTGCCCTCCCAGGCAACTTGTGGCATCTCCAATTCTGTCAAGGTGATGTGCTGAGGACAGACCTGGCTGCCAAAAGGTCTTTAATCCCTTTTTTCCCCACACCTTGTAGACAATCTGAGACTCCTTTTGACTGGGATGCTCCCTGAAAATCATTCATCAGGAATGACTTGAAATGGTGTGCACCTCAAGCAGATTTTCTCCTCCCATCTTTGAGGCTGCCTGGAGAACTCACCCGTGTTTCCTGCTAGAAACAACTCCTGCTTACCCCAAAAGGAGCTGTCTGGACTTGGAGAACAAACCAGAGCTCTGAGCCAGAACCCTGCTGTTCCCTGAGAGCAGGCAGCTGCCAGAGGCAGAGCTAGAGCTCCACTGCAGTCCACAAATGCACCTCAACACCCTGATGGGAATTATCAGTGCTCTCAGATGGTGCTTAGGGGTTACAGGCAGATATTTCCCAATGTTTTGCCAACAAACTGATTTCTGACATTTGTTTTTCCACTGGGATGTGCTCCTTCTCCTGTCGAGGTTTGTGTATACACAGGGCATTAAAATGTTTTGGGCTCCTGGGGTTTCCATGAAAGGAACTAAAAAATGAAAGCCTAAAGCAATCTGGTCACTTAATCATCTAAACTGGGGAGAGACTGGTGCAGAGAACTGGGCTGAGAGTTGGCCAGGGTGAACAGTGAACTCATCTTAAGCTCAGAAAATGGGATAATTATACCTAAATTGCCTTTCATAATTAAAAAGATGCGACAAATGAATCAGATCTCATCTTCAAACAACATTAACCTGAACACCAGGGTTTGAGCATTGCTGAAGGAAATGGTGGTTATCAGATTAATGGCAAGTACATTTTCAAGCTGATTAGCTAAAAGCCCAAGAAAATGGAAAAAGAAACAGGCTGCTGTTTAACAGCACGAGCTGAGCATTTCCATACCAGTAAATAAGAGGTAGGATAATAAAATCCTCATTAAGCTACTGAGGCCTATTTGGTTTTGTTTCCTTTTTAAGGGAATGTTTTAACTCTGCAAACAAGCAGGAGCAAAACTCGGGTTCATGCAGGCTTTAATTGCCTGGGGATGCTTTCCAAGTCCAAATGCTTCTGAGAAGTTCCTCCTTGCCACATGCCCTGGGTCTGGCTGATCCTCCTGGATGGATCAGAGAGGCATTCTGCTGTGTGCTTTGGCAAGCATCCCCCTGATAAAACCCAGGATTTGATTTCAAGTTTGGATCACTGAGGGGAGGCTGTGCTGAATTCATTTCAGTCTGTGGAGGAAAATTCAGGAAGCTGAGGGCACCTTTGTAACCAGCACCTGTTCCTTCATCCCAGCAGCAGGAAGAGGTTTGATTGTCAGCTGGTGCTGAGCTTGGTGACAGTGATTTAATATTTTGGGGCCTGGAAGGCTCAGCTGGAATCACACAGTGCTTGTTGCACAAAAACCTGCTGGGGAGCAGCCCTTCACCTGAAAGTTTGCAATCCTGGGCCCCAATCCTGCAGGAAATCAGTTCCTTGCTTATTTTCATGAACCTGCCCACAATTAAACTTGGATAAATATCTGCAGGATTGAGATGCAAATGTACATTTCAGGCAGAAGAATGAAGGAGGGGGAGAGTTACCCTCATTTCACAGCTGCCCTGCTCTGCTGGCTCTGAGTTTATGTGTGCTCAAGGCCAGCATAAATCACTCCTGATCTGGATCAGATGTGTCCTGCTGGGCAAGCAGCAGAGCACAGATCGAAGATTGATGATCACCAAGGCAGAGACCCGGGCCCCTCTGCCAGGAGAAGATGAAGCATCCTCTGGGGAGCTCTGCCTCTGTCTGACAACACTGGGAGCCTCTGCAGAAAGCTTGGAGCAGACAGCTGGTTTTAGATAGCTGGAGTTAGGGCAGATGAATCTCCCTCCTGAGAAGGTAAGTGACTTGATCAAAATCAAACATGAAGTCCTGAGCATAAATTAAGTCCTGTGATCAGGGAAAATACAGGAATAGGACTTAAATTGATGGGCAGTATTTGGGGATTTGGATGAAGGGTGGTTTTGGGTTTTTCTTTTGTAATTGAAAGATGAGTTTGATCAGAAAGATAAAGTTTGATAAAGTATGATTTGCAGGGCCTGTGGTAGCAGCAACATTGGTTTCCTAGCTGAAATTTCAAAGCCTGGGCAGTAGGAGGACAGATATCATGAGCTACAATTAATTAATCATTAACTCTTTGTTTATCTGCCAGTACTGCTTCCTTCAGTTCCGTGCTGCTGAGAGCCTTGGTGCAAATGAGGAAACACTTGACACCACAATCTTTCATTTTAGCCTCCTAGGAAATGGGTAGGGGAAAACACCAGCTGGTTTTGGTAGCATTTCCCCAAGTTTTGGGGGCACTTCCAAAAGTTTGGCTGAGTCCCCTGTGCCCTTTCAGGAGACCTGAAGCATATCTGTATTTGGGACAAAACCAGATGGAGAAGGAAACTGACCCAGGACATTCCTGGTGTCCCCATATCACTGCTGCATCCGCCATTTATTCCTCCCTCTCTTCACACCCTAGGCAGAGGGGAAGCCTCAAATTTCCACTGAACCCTCCAGTTCTCCAACACTTGGACCTAATGAACACTGGAAATGTCCTAATTCACCATGAACTGGACTGGGCTGCAGTGGCACAAAGCCAGGCCCTTTTCCAGGTGAATGATTATTGGAGATGAAGAGAGAGAGACGGGGACTCAGTGAGATGGTCAAAGAATCCAAATTTATTGTAGGATACAAATGCTTATATAGTATTTTAGGAAGGCTAGAAATGTTTTACTACAGTGATTGGGTTAATCACATAAAGAAACATGCATTTTACAACATCTCTTGCTTGCAGAGTTTGATGTCATTTTCTTTTTCTGGTAAATCTGTCTGATTTAATCTTCTTGCAATCTTGATTTAATCCTCAAAGTTCTGTTTGCTATTGCCAAGGCATCCTGTTACCAAATCTCTTATGCTAACCAGGTCCAAAGTCCCTCATCTGTCTTGTGTGTCCCAATAAATGATGAGGGGTGTTGTTCACCTTTAGCTCCCCCAAGCCAGTTGTTCCCTCAGAGATGTTTCACGCTCAGCCCTGCTATTCCCTCCTTGCTGCACCTTTATAGTCTGAGCTTTCAGATTGAGATGAAACCCATTTCACTTCACAGCAGCTTGAACACAGGTCCTTGAGTTGATTTATCTCCTTTAGCCCTGTGCTGTTGGGTTCTCTACTACTTCACTCATATCTCGCTGGTTTTTTAGCTACAGGATGTGACTGGTGTCTGAATTGTAATTTTCCATGCTTTCAGGCATGGTTAAGGCACAATAAAATCCTCATGCTGCGTTTGGATCAAGGTGAGTGAAGCTGGAAAGAGTGGTTTTTAAAAAATAAGCATTTTTTTCTCTTCTGATTTACAGCGCTGAGCATGTTTACATTTTGCTGAGGTTTTGAAAGTGGTTTTAATTGGGCACAATGCTTTATGGCTTTTACACTCTTTCTCCTCCAGCACTGAAGGTGTCTCCAAATAAAATAGAGAGGCCACATTCACTGTGAGTCAGCTGCAGCTTGGATAATGCCACGGGACAGCTGTTCACACAAGATTTTCTCCTCACTGTGGTCGATGGAGGCTGAGCTGTTTGCTTTGTGTGTTGAACTTGACGCTTTTTTCTCCTTTTTTTTTTTTTTTTGAGTGAGAAGTTCCACCTGATAATTCACCCCTGGCACAGTAGGGTGACACCAAACCCTTTCATTCTGAGCATTCATGGAATCATGGAATATCCTGAGCTGGAAGGGACCCACAGGGATCATCCAGTCCAGCTCCTGGCTCTACACAGACCCCCCAAAATCCCACCCTGGACATCCCTGGAGCAGACTCCAAACCCTCCTGGAGCTCTGGCAGCCTCAGGGCCATGCCCATTCCCTGGGGAGTGCCCAGCACCCCCTCTTTAGGACCCTTAAACCATTTTTGCAGCTGGCAGGAGAAATAAACCCTCCAAGAAAAGTAAATTTTGGTACCTTCAAGCAGTATCTGCTCCACCATCTCCCTGCATGGCTCCATGCAGAGCCCTTGGGTGTGCACAGAAAAAGAGCTGGGACACAATGATGGACCAGGATTGGCTTGGCATTGAGATGTTTGAGGTGTGACAGTCACCCCCAGGGTGGGCAGCCACTCTCCAGGGCCAGATCAGCTCTGAGTCCTGCTTTGGGGGTGGTTTGGGGGTTGTTTTTTGCCCCTGTGCCTCGTGCTGGTGAAGCTCTGATCAGTGCCTGCTGCAGGAGTGAGGTTGTGCCTTCTGAAGGTCACAGACTGGATCTGCTGGAGATGTCCCTTGCAAAATGTAACACCAACAGCTGCAGAGAGGGGGAAAACCAGGGGAAAAGACCTGTGGAGTTTACACTTGCACAGGGAGCAGCGGGGCCCAGTGTTATTATTATTATTAGCCAGCAGTGTGCCAGGCCATTATCTGCCTTGACAGCTCCAGACCTCCAGGCTGCCCCTCCAGCCGCTGCTGCTGATGTGTTGGAAATGTTAAACAGCCACTCTGCAATTATTTGGCAGCAACACAACTCCCCCCTGTGCCCTCTGGCCCTCAGACACACACAGGGCCGGGTGGGCTCCGTGGGAAATGCTCCACCAGGAGCAGGGAGCTCCCATCCTGGCTCCAGGAAGGTGTGGAAGATGTGACTCCAGTTTTCTTTCACAAAGGATGCAGTTGCTCGCTCTGGTCAGGATTTTGTGCTCCCATGGCACAGAGCTCCCAGGGTGAGGGATGTTTCCATGGCTGGTCTGGCTGAAGTCAGGAATAACAGCTGGAGCTGAGAAATTGTTCCATTTCCTAAAGAGAAACCAGTGCTTGAATCACAGAATCACAGAAAGTGCCAAGTTGGAAAGGACCCACAAGGATCATCCAGTCCAACTCTTGGCCCTGTGCTTCACCAAATCGATTTAGATTCTTGCACACCATTCAAAATTTTTAATTTTGGTGGAAGAAAGTGTAACAGAGGAAACCAACATTTATTATGGACATTTGTAGGTTTGAGTAACCCCCCAAAGTATTTTTTTGTTTCCTCAGGTTATATTTTTGTATGAAAAAGGTGTATTTTTTTGTTTCCTCAGGTTATTTTTTTGTATGAATAAGGTACACCCAAGACCTGAGCATGTTTTTGTTAAAAAATAATGTGCCGGTCTTAAGTCCTGCTGTCCATAAAAAAGAGTTTACCTTGTTCAATCTTTAGCTATGTGCAAAAAGAACCATTCAGAGCTGCTACTGTGATAAACTGAGGGGGGTTAATGCCTGGAAAAATGCAGAAATCAGGATAATGGCATTGGCACAGGACACTGGAGAGAGGAAAGCAAAAAGGAGAGAATTACATCAAAGACAATCTAAGTTCAGTTTCATAAAGTTTCACTAAATGAGGGCTAGGAATGCTTTTAAACCATCTCAAAAGAAGCAAAACCACCCCATGTTTTCAGGTAGATTTTGAGCACCCAGTGAAAGGATTTTTTTTTTTGCAAGTCTTAGGCTGAATTTCCAAGCTCCACAAAACCTCCAGGGCTGAGTTGTGGCTGCACCTCTGCCTGGCTGCTGCAGAGAGCCTTGGGGGATATTTCTGAAAGATCAATACAGCCAGAGAGGTTGGAGGGATCCTGTTCCTTCTCCATGCTGTAAAATTTCATTTAAGCACCAAATAAATTGGGGTTCCTGCCCAGCCCTGAGGGCTGACATGATTGTGCTGTGTTTGCTGAGCCTCCCACTGATTTTTGATGACTGAATTACATCCATGATGGCTATTTTTTGCAGATCCCACCCAGAAGGCCTAAAGTTTTCAGTTCTTAGGGGGACCTCATCCTGAAGGCAATTTCTGAGTGAGAAACATTGTTTTTACTGCCAGAGGAAAGCAGCCCATGGCTTTCAGTGCCTCTGTAGCCACCGAGCAGTGTCTGAGTAATGACTTGCCATTATTATTCCAGAAACGTGCCCACAAACAAATGGAAAGCCAAGAAGTGGTGCTTTGGTAACATTTCCCAGCATTGATTTTTTTTGGAATTAAATTAGTCTTATTGGTTTATAAATTTCATCTGTGTGCAATGGGCACCAGAATCCTCTTTCCTTCTTGTTTAAGGTGTGCCATGAAATTTTGTTAAAAGCTTTTATTCACATTTACTCACACACACTTTTTTTTTTTTCCTTAATCAGCCTCTCCTTATGAAAAATGCTCACGAAAGCCTCATGGAGGGAAAAATGAAGGTTTAAGTCAGGAGTTTGAAATTAATGAGTGGCAATGCTGTCTTTCATCCCAGTTCTTCTGCCCCTGGCCCATCTGAGGTCACCTCAACAACCAGCACATGAAATTAGGCCAGGAGTAGGGTTTAGATTAATTAGAAAGAGACCTGGATCAGGTATTATCTGGTGCTGAGCCACCTCTGAATAAAGTCAAATTATCCACTTCAGAGCTGTTCATTATCTGCTCACATTTTTGAGTGGATGATGATGGTTTTTCACATGGAACACAGTCACCTCCACTTAGATCCTGGCACTGCTGCTGTGCAGAGCGTGTGGTCAGGCGCTCACAGCACAGCTCTTATTTGGATAAAATTAGCTTCAGGAAAACTACCACTGAAATCTTTTCTGCTCCTCTGCCATGGCATAATTTGGCTGTTTTATGCTCTGGTAAATAACAACTAAACTCAGGTGGAAGAGGAGACAATAGGCCAGGCTGATCTCACTGCCCATATCACCAAATAGCACAGTCAGGGATGGTTCCTCTAAGGTGGGCTCAGGAAAAAGGGCTGGCCAACAGGTTTGGGAAGCTTCTGCCTCCTTTCCCAACAGTCAGGTTTATTAATGCCACATTAAATGCTCACAGCAGGTCACAGAAGGGCTTTTCTGCATTATCTCTGCTTTGTGTGGCAGTTGCTTTGCCTGCACGGAGCAGGTTTGGAAGCTGGGGACAGTTTTGTGGTTTTCATACAGAAAATGCACACCCAAGCTGAATATAGCTGGCTTTGGGTAGCCTTAAATCAACTAAATTCAGGCATGTGAGTAAAATACTGAAATCCTGCCCTTCTTCCTGGAGCTGGGGTTGTATGTGGACCATAACAAATCATTCCCAGATTTCCCTGCCACAGGAGCACGGGGGGAGCTGGGCTTGCCCTTGTGGCACATCCCTTGGCACAGAAAATCAGTCCTGGTGCTCAAATCCCACTGCTTTGGGTGACTTCAGAGCTGCCCTGGGAGTCTTTGCCAGCAGCAGCTCTGGAGGCAGCAGAGAGCCTGGATTAAAGCTGGGTATTCCCAAAAGAGCCCCGAGACTGGAGCACGGCATTTCAAAGGAGGATGACAGAACAGGATGTGAAGACTGAGATGTGTAAGGACACTTTCCTGCCACCAATAATGAGTATCTCATTATTCACAAAATGCCAACTCCTTAATTCTTCTAAACAACAGCATCAGCCCTCCACCATTAATTTAAGGAAATGGCTGGAAAGAATAGATTTTGTTCCAACATTTAAGTGGCATGTTGCTCTTTTCTCCTTGTTTTCCATGCCTGTTTCAGAGTGCTCTTCTCCCCACTGACTTTTGGGCATGTTTGAAAGGTTAGACCTTGAGAAAGGATTGAAATATATTTATTTTTAAGCCACATACACACCCCCCCTCCCCAAATCAAAAGGGCACCTTGAAATATGAAGGAATATTTTATATAACTGCAAGGTAAAGGAGACTTTAGTTTTGTGGATTGGCCATGCCCACCTTTTTAATTCAAGGACAAAAGATGAACTCTAGCTGTACCAATTCCCTAATAGCAGAGTTTTTACAAATGTAATTACATTTTTCTCCATTTTTCCCTCTGTCTATCCTGCTCTTTCTGTACTTAAAAAGATTTCTTTGTTTAGAATTATAATGATCTCTGTTAGAAATTATATTCATTTCAGCTCCTGTCTTTTTGGAGTATTGATGGATCCCGTTAAAGGGCAGCTCTGCTTTGAGCAGAACTGGCTGAATTTTAATGGTACATAAAAGGATTTCTGCATAATGGCAGACTTGAACAGGGCTGAGAGAGGGAGTCTTTTTTTTTTAATCACCCTGGGGATGTGCAGAAAGCCCCCTTTGGCAGTTTTTCATCCTCACATTCCCTGTTTGGCTGTGCTTTCCATCAGCCTCATCTTCTGTCCATCCATCCCTGTTTCCAGCAGTTTCCAGCTGCAATTCAGGCAGAGATAAAGCTCCCACCATCAGAGCATTAATTACCACCATCCTGCTGCCCTTTTTGGAGAGTGTTCACTCCTCATGGATGGTGTTTTCATTCACCACATACCCACCAAACTCCAAGCTCCTGCTCCAAAGGGTGAGAGGTGCACTGGACACATGGACACTCCCCAGCAGCAGCATCCCTGATGGCCCCAGCTCTTTGTTAAAGCAGTGTGAACTTTGCTAAAGCCCTGAAAAAGTCCCAGATTCACCTGGATTTTATACTTTTTTGTGGAATAAAATGAGTTCAATCCACCCTGTGTGTTGACGTTACCTCAGGGAAGGGTGAAAACTGGAAGCTGTGTGAGGAAAAGGGGGGAAAAGAGCAACCACTTCCAAAAAAGCAAAAAGCAGACATGGCACGTGGCAAATCTCAGACAGATTTGGAAGATCAGCTTGCTGAAGGCATTAAAATAATAATACAATAATAATACAAACTGCCCTGAGGACATCAGGAGCTTTCCTGGGAGTCTGGAGGGCAGGGATGGGTGGTGGAAGATTAATTGGGAAGATTAATTATGGACCCCAGTGTTTCCAGCTCTGGGGCTCAGGCAGGGCTCCTCACCAGAGCCTTTCTGTGGGAGGGACAAGGCAGAAGAGCTGAACTGCTGGTGGAAGGGTCTGGGGATGAATCAGAGAGATGAAAAATAAAAAATTGCCAGGAGCAGATGGGCTTCGCTCCTGGGTTCTAATGGAACTCAGATCCAAAATTGCTCTTAATGGGGAGGGTGAAAATCTGAGGTTTTCATCATCCTCAGCACAGAGAAGGCAAAGGTTGCAACGGATGCACTGATTTTTTAAAGGCTGAAGGGGAGTCTGGAAAGCTGCAGGACTTTAGGGTGCAAAGGACAGAAGTTGTACTAAAGAACAGAATTAAAAGACTGGGATAAGGATGGCAAAACAGGAAAGAACAGGGCTTTGCAGAGAGAAGCTGTGCCTCACAAAATATTTCCTGAGAAATCAGGGTGTCCATAAGGGTGGTCTGGTGGCTGCAATAATCTGGGATTCTCAAGAGCTTTTAACAAGTTCTCTCCCGAAAGGTTCTTAAGAAAAATAAGCTGAAGGGATGAGAGAGAAGATCCTTTAGTGATTTATTTAGTGGGTAAAAGCTCAGAACAGTGGTCTCACCCTGCAGAGCCTGGGGCTATCAGCCAGGCTTCACAAAAAGCATGCAAAGAGCTGGGGCAATTCCATTTCCTGGCCAAATGAGTTTGTTCAGGGCAGAAAAAGCTAAAACGAAGGACCTGCAGAAGCTTCTCGTGGTTCTGAGCGAGTGGGGGATAAAACAGAAGATGAAATCCACATATTAAGAAATGCAGGATAATGACCAGTGTGAAAAAACAACATTAATTACAACCTCCACAGTGATGAGCTGTAGATTAGCTATTAGCATTCAGGGGAGAGATTTGGGGCTTGCTTTGAACAGCGCTATGGAAACAATAGCTCAAGGCTCGGTGGGAATGAGTCAGAAGGTACAGAGAATTTTAGAAATTATTAGGCAAGAGAACATAGCAGGAAATGTAATTAAGCACTGTTCAGGCTCCTTGAAGGCTGTGCATAGCTTGGGTTCCCCTGAGATGGAGAGGAACACGAAAAAGCACACACAGAAAGGCAGTGACGAGGGCTCAAAGCCCAAAACAGCTCCCTCATCGTGGGGCTGAACAGGGAATGAGGCTTCTTTCCTTCTCATTATGCAGCAAGCTGCAGGCCTCCCACAAAACAGGCCCAAAATATTTTGAAACAAATGGGAGGCAGTTTTTTTTTTCCTGGCACAGGACATCACTGAAGTGCAGAACTCATTGCTGCAGGATTTTGTGGATGCCACGTTCAGCCACGCTAAAAATCAGTAGATAAATTAGTGCAGGGGAAGAGTTCTGTGGATAAATGATAAATCCTTGGGTGGAAATAGCCTCAGAAAGCTGGGAAGGTGGGCTAGGGAATGGATCAGTCTTCATTTAACCTGTCCTTGAAGATGTGGAAGGAGCAAAGGTCAGAAAGAGCACCCAGGGCAGAGGGGACTTCATGCTGCCCTAACTGCAGCTGGAATTCTGCTGGAGAAACTTTATTTACTTGGAAGAAAGAAGTGAAAGCTCACATTACAGAAACCAGTTTTCCAGGTGGACTCCAACAGGCAGCACACAGATGGATTTTCTGTTGTTTCCTCTGGTTACTGCCTTTTCTGGTTGTGTCCTTGTCTTCCCATCACCCTGGTTCTCCCTGCCTGGCTGCCTGCAGGACCATGTGATTGCTCCTCTTAATGACTCATGGACAACATGAGGTGTCCCCCCAGCTGATCTTATTTAATTTATTTCTAATTATACTGCTTTCTAAAACTAACCTGGCACACGGTGTGTAATTCTTCTGTTGTTGCTGCTGACTTTGGTGGGACTCTGCGGGGTGCCAATGGAACAGCAAAGGAAACACAACGTTTTGGAAGAGAGAAAATCTGAAACAAGTCCTGAGCTTGTGTTGGGATTTTGTCATTCTGAGTAATCAGTTTGAAGGGCTGGTTTTGCTGATTCTCTCAGTTGTTGCTCCTGGCTGGGTGGCACTGGCACTGGCACATAGTGTAGAGGACACCATGGGGCTGTTTCTCATTCCATGCCACTGCAGGTCACTTGGTCCTTGGAAACCTGGGAGCCTTTCTGCCCTGACCACCAGCCACCCTCTGGAAGAATTTAGAAAGAGATTTTTATGCTTTTTTTTAAGGGTTGCTCCCTTCTGGCCTTTCCAAACTCCAACCTCTGACACTTCATTTTCACCCACTCCAGGAAATTTCGTACATTCTCCATTCAGGGTGAGATTTTACTTGGCAGCTGTTCTTTCCATATGGCTTTTTTTTTTTCTTTTTTTCTTTTTTTCTTTTTTCTTTTTCTTTTTTTTTTTTTTAATTTTCTACACCAGAATCACATAGAGCTTTAGAAATTAAACCTTATAATTCCTTTCCATAGCTTTCACAGTAGCTCTGCTTCATGGAGGGAAAACAGTGGGAGCTGGAGGTGATGTGAGAGTGGGAAAGGCAACATCCCTGAAGACAACTCAAATCTTGCCCTTCACTTCTTGGTTTGCTGGGATGGGGTTGCTCCAAGATGTTCTGGAGCTCAGGAAGCAGAGCTTGCTCGAGGAACAGCCAGTTTAGGAGCCTGGAAACCAGCTTTACTTCCTTAGACTTTCTGGAGCACGTTCCCTCTCTTTGGGGACCTGCAGGTGACACTGATTTAGTTGTAGGAATGATATTGGCAGGCTGTGTCACTCCATTAATCAGGTAGGTCATATCAGAGACCTGAGACAATAGCATCCCTGTCGTACACACAGCACACACACACACACACACACAGAAAAAAAGATGAATTGTTGAGTGATTCAGTTTTAATCTGAATTAATGCTCCCATTCAAGCCGTGGCTCTGCTCGTGCGAGGAACGCCGGTGCATTTCTAATTTCCTTTCCACACGAAATTGTCAGCATAATCTGCTGGCAGGAGCCAGAACTGCTGAAAAGAGGACAAAGGGAAGGGCTTGTGGAGGAGGTGGGGAACAAAACATCTCTGCTGTCAGGCACAGTTCGGCTGTCACCCGGGGGGTGGGTGACAACAGACGCTGAGCTGGGAGGGGAAGGGAGCCTGCTGGGGGCAGGGACAGCACCAGCAGATGGTGAGAGATGCCTGCTGCTGCCTGCACTGAGCTGTCCCTGTCCCCCTGTGCCCCCAGCCCACCCATCCAGTCCCTCGTCTCACTGAGCTCAGGGGTGCACATCCAGCCCCTTCCCAATCCCCTCTCCAGCCAGAGTTACAGGTGATGCTGGAAAAATAAAACATTGAAAGGGTATAACTTGTTAAAAATCCCATGGGGTCCTTGGGTGTTTTCACTGTTTTTGTTGCCTTGTTCCCAGGTTATGCTCTATTGCTGTCTGCATTAAAAGGAATTTTTGGAGAGGGCAGCTACTGCGTGGGGAATAAGATCACTCAGCAAACTGCTGTACATGTCCAGTTTACATCACCAGAGTGGCTTTTTAGTCTTGCTATTGTCTCTAGAATTATTAATTATAATTAATTTGTTAAGGATGTGTCTGAGTTCAGAATAGATGTAGAGAACAGAGCTGGAAAAAAGGAGAATTTTGTTTTGCTAAAATCAGTGCTCAAACAAGGATGGGATCCTATTCAACTCCTTGCCCCAATCACTGAATCATTCAAAGACCTGATTTCACCTCAATCCTCTCCCAAATCCTAAGCTAATGACCAACCCTCCCTATTTCCAGCTCTTTCTAAGTGCGTGTCTCCCCCAGGTGTGATAAAAAATTCTGAAGTGGGTATGAGTAATGCTCCAAAGGAAAATAAGGTATAAAATCAAGCAGATCTCCAGGAACACCTTTGGGTTTGTGATTCAGCACTTCCTGAAAGGCTCAATTCATCAGAGACAGGACTGATTGGCTCCACATGAACTTCCTCTCTGAAAGAAATCCCTTGCCTGGTTCAGGGAGCAGTTTTAATCCTGATATCTGTGGGAGAAAATCGATCCAGCACCTCCAGCCACGATGCCTGGCTGCCTTCAGAGTGACTGCATTATAAACGATTCCAATGAATATTTATGAGGGATGCTTTGCAGTTTTTTACTCACTTCTAATCTCTGAGTGATGATCTAAGAGGAATGGTGTAGCTGCTCTTCCATATGTGCTGGTGATAGACGTTAATAAGCGCAATAAGGCACGCGCAGAACCTGTGATGGGCATGGAAAGTCTCTGAAGTCTGCAGTTCCTGCACTTCATAGCTCTGCAATGCTGCAGGAGGAGGCAAACCCATCCTTCAAGGAATCATTAAAAGGGGGTGATGCCATCGATGGCTTCCACCAGCACCAGAATTCACCAGCTCTGCCTTTAATGGTGCAGACAGGGAACATCAAAGCTCGTTCCCAAGCACAAGGAGCAGCAATTCCCCTCTCCTTATTCATCTGGGAGAGGGAACTCTGAACAGCAGGATGGGTTTGAGGAGCAGCTCTGCTGGGAAAACACTTCAAAATGAGTGTTCCTACAAAATACCTGTGAGACAAGGTTTGATTCCCTAACACAGCTGACTCAGGAATTTTTACTTGTTCTGCGCTTCTGAACAACAAGATTTGCCTTCCAGAGTGCAAATGATGTCAACTATTGGGGTGTTCATCTTCTGGCAGCAGAAATAGGCCATGAAGTCTCTCTGTGCTGGCCCTGGGGAGTGACTTCCCCAAGGAACTGAGGGTGAGAAAGGCCCATGTTTTGTTTGATGCTGAGGCTGCTCTTTCATCCTGCATCATTAGGCTGTTCCAGTTTCCTCTGCTGGAAAAGGGTCATTTCTCATTTAGCCAAGCAGTTGTTTCCCAGCATTTAGCACCGGGAAAAGAAAAACCAAAACCAACCNAAAAAAAAAAAAAAGCAGAGGTAGGTATTTATCAGGAGCAAATCAGGGAATAACAGTGGGAAAAAGAAAGTGTCAACTTTTTCTGAGTCTCCTGAGGTGCCTGAGTAGGGCTGTGACTCTGGAGCCCACTGCAGCACACATCCAGTCAGGACACTTGAACTGAGCATTGTCCTTTCTTGAGCAAGAAGCAGCTGTGCTCAAACCCAGCCATCTGCACTGGAACCTCCACCCAAGTTAACCCCTCTCCACTGTGGAAATAATTAAAATAAAACCACCTTCATCAAAATTCATTCATTTTCATCTTTATGGAGAGTAATTTTCCAGGGGTGACTGGGGGCTGTGGAAATCAGCTGGAACAAAAATGTCTTTGTTTTGTAACTCTGGACACAAATAACTGTTCAAGACAACACATAAATCCCCATTACAAACCAAACTGGTTGTCCTGATCCAGCCTTGCCTGTGCCAGCAGATAGAAACATTCAGCAATGCATCCTTCAGGACATGCCCAAATGAAGCCACTGGGGGGAATTAAACTGCTGGTAATGACCTGGATTGGAACTTGGCTGCAGCACTGGGATTGATGCCTGATTTCCTGTCGGAAGTGCCAGGGGAGCTCATCAGAGATGCTCAGGCCACCCTGCAGAGACACCTCCAGCCCCAGCCCAGCAGAATGAGGCTTTGGATTGATGGGGAGAGCAGGGAAGTTTAGGCAGATGGATAAGGAAAGGCATCAAGCTGGAGGCTCTAAAGGAATATGGGATTTTTGTTTGCTGTAGCACATCCAGTGCATTAGATTCCACGTGGAGCCCTAATAACTTTTAAATTAGGTGCTTTAGGACACGGTCAGATCATCACAGGTGAGGGAGTTGGTGTGGTTTGAAGAAGCACTGCTCATTACTACAGATTCCCACTGCTCAGCTGGGACGTGGTAATTGACTGGAAGTGTGCTCCTAGCCCAGTGTAATGGGAAATGTGATTATTTTCAGAGTGCTGGTCACCAATTCCTTCCCACAGATCCTGAAAATAATACTCAGCTGACACGAGGTTCTTCAAACTTGGGAATACGTCAGGCTTAGCTTGATTTGTGGGTCATGCAATTCAAGCATTAAATCTGATTTAAAGACAAGGGTAGAACCTCTTGCAGGAGGAGATCTGCAAGCAGAGAGGTGGGATCTCTGTACCAAGGGCTCTGAACCACATCAATGAATGCAGAGAATGCACAGTTCACATGAGTACAGGCCTCATGCTCAGCATGATCCACTCAGTGATCATTAAAGAACTACAAATCTGATCAGCTCGAGGAATTTCTGGGAGTTCTGGGCCATCTGTATGAGCCCTGTGCATAGGGGAAAAAAAAAAGCCAACATGCATTAGGTCCCAGGATATATAGAAAGATCAAACCAACTGCCAATAAAACTGTAAGAAATGAACAGGAAAATCTGTGTACTGGCTCAGCTCTGGCTGTAGGAACTACTCCCTGGAACAAGGCAGGTGGCTGCCACCCTGCCTTGTGCTGGAGCAGAATAAAACCTCTTTCCTGAGAGTGGTTTTCTTAAATTCCTGCTCCTGAAGGAGTCTGTAGCTGCAGGAGGTCTCACACATTTTGGGCTGCAGGGCTCAGCTCTCCCCAGGTGAGCAGCACTGATCTGTGCTGGGGCTGGCTGCTTCTTTCTCACATTGCACCACAACTGCCATTAATATTCAGGCATTTTGAATTCCAGTGTGTTGTTCCCTCCCAGCGCTGGTCGGGGATGGGATTGACTGGAACACTTGCACAGAACAAGCACTCCAGGGAATGCAAAGAGCCCCTCTTTTCATTCTGGGCAGAGGCAAACAGAGGAGGATTCTCTACAATTACCAGAGAAAACTCTCTGACAGGCAGATGTGATGCAAATCAGGGCTGTGTTCTTGTGTGTGTGCATTGGGGGAAGATGCTGTGAATTCACAGCCACAGGGCTGGGCTTAAACCCAAAATATATGCAGAAATTCTAAATGCTGCACAGCACTTTCTGAGCTCAAAGCATGTGCTGGAGCACAGGCAGCTGCGTGGCTGGAGGAGGGGGAAATCACATTTATTTCCTTCTGACAGATCACTCCATTTTACCAGGGTTATCTGCTGCACTAAGCAAATATTTAAATAAGGTGGCCTTGAGAATATTACAGGAGGATTTACTACAGTCTCATCAGAGATTCATACATTGGAGGGCCTGAAGATCATGTACTGATTTATTATTATTATTATTATTATTATTATTATTATTATTATTATTATTATTGTTGTTATTGTTATTATTATTATTAATTCAACTTTATTAGTGCAGTGTCTGGAGCCAGCCCTGCTGATGAACCCCTTGGACAAGGTGGCTGCAGTTGACTGGAGCAAGGGCTGACCCCCAAACCATCACACCAGGCTGGGGTGGAGCAGCCACAGCTCCCAGCAGCACCAACCACTGGGATAAACCCACCCAGACACAGACTGGGAGTTTGTCCTTGAGCTGCAAATACTCTAAAAAATCCAATTTCTCTGATTTTCTGCATGAGAAAGGCAACAGCTTCCCCTGCTTTATTCCCAGGAAGGAGGGAGGTGAAGCATTTGGTGGCAGCAGTGCCACCATCCCACTGCCCATCCATGCAGAGCCCAGGCTCAGACACACATCACTACTCAACTGTTCACCTTTTCCCAAGGAAAAAAAAAAACACACCAGAACTGTGGAGAGGGGATATTTGGTGTTGCCTGTGAGCCTCGAATGCCCTCTAGTGCTGCTCTGCACCCCTGGCCGGGATCTCAGGCTCGGGCAGGAGTTGGAGCTGCCGACAAAATTCAATTCACATTTAGGATTTTATTTTGTTAATTAAAATGCTTATTGATGACTGGAGAGAAGCTGCTGCCTGGCCAAGAAGCGATATCCTGAGTCAAATAGCAGGGAAGCAGTTGGAGAGAGTGATTTCATCAGCAGCAGATGGGAAATTGAGCTCTGTAATGCAAACTGTTCCATCAGATTGTCCAGGGCCGTTTGTTAGGATGGCAAAGGAGCTGCCAGCTCTTTGCAGCATTAAACATTCTGCATCCTGCAGAATTCCAAGGTCCTCGATGTGTTAGACCAGTCAATATCAATTTGTTGGCTTGTGGAAACACACAGGCTTTACATCTTTGTCAGGCTCTGTGTTAAATTAAATCCCTCCCTTCCAAACTCGCAGCTCTCCATCTGCATTTATAGAGCTTTGTTTAATTCCCCAGATCAAAGCCAGCTTTCTTCTTTAAATAAATCCTGGTGTCTAAATTGTCATCAGATTTAAAAAAGGTGGGGAAAACAACAATAACATGATTTTAGGCTGTAGAACTAATCACTGATATTGCTTTGTGTGATCCTAAATATTTCCAGAAGAATAAGCTCCTTCTTGCCCCAGAACTGCTTCACGTTAGGGAGAAAAATCTCCTTTCCCCATGCCCATTTCCAGACTCAAAGTCATGCTTGGGCAAACCCCGTGGCAGTCCCACTTTCCTGGCAAAAATATTCTTTTTAGTCAAGAGTTAAATATCTCATTGACACCTTGCTTCCTCAAGTCCTGGTACCTAATCAGGCTGAGCGAGTCCATCTGAGTGACTTTCATTTTAAGGTGGGAATTTTAATAGACAAACTGCAAGCCCCCAGTCACCCCTGGAAGATTACTCTCCATAAAGTGAAAATGAATGAATTTTGATGAAGGTGGTTTTATTTTAATGGTATTTCTATACCACAAATCATCCTGTAGGCTCCAGGATGTTTACAAAAGCAAATTATGATGAGATTTTTCTTTAATGACTGAAGCCCATGATGACTGAATCATGGAGATGGAGAATAAGAGAGCTCTGTTTCAGTAAGATTATGCAGTGTATGACACCTTCTTATTTTAGAGATTTTGTTCAAATAAGAGTTGTTAAATTTGTGGAGAAATCAAGTGTAAGTTGTTTGTTATCCTCCTTTTATTTATGGAATTATATTCACATATATCTGCATTTTCTGCAAATTTCTGTGCCAAGAGACAGTGGTTTTCCAGGGTGTGCTGTGCTTTCTGAAAAATCCTGATTGTTATCTGCTGGAATCTTGTGGAAAAGAGGGAGAAATACACGTGGATTTCAGAAATAATCTACCTGCTTTCTTAAAATGAGCAGGTGGGGAAAGAACGCCCCGAAACCTCAAGGAGTGGGGATTTTTAGCATTGCACAAGCTAAAATTCCCACATCGATTTAACAACAGTGGCCTCTGGTGGAATTTTTCCTAACTAAGGGAATTTGCTGGAGGATGGAGACATCTGGGCTTGATAATAGTTGTGGATTGGAGCTCAGGAACACGCCCCGAAGCATTGGTGCTTCCAAGCAGGTCGGGTTTTGGCTTTTCATTAACACTGACCCAATTTTAGCACGTGCCTCAGTGTGTGTTCAGTGCTGCTGCACTCCTAAACACTTGGAGATTCCTGGGTGACACTGCCTGAGTATGCTCCTTCCCCATTTCCTCCTCATATATTCCAAAAGAAGTTTTGGAGACCTGGGAGTCCAATCTGGGATTTTTTTCTTTTTATCTTTCTCCTTCTCCTTCTCCTTCTTCTTCTCCTTTTCTTTCTTAGACATTGATTTGTACCTCCCATTGATCCCTCCCTCAGATTTTTGCATCTCTGTTATATTTGTAAAACTTCAAAACTCATCCTTCGATGTGAGTGACAAACTCACATGATGCAAGAGACAAAGATAGAGAGAAGAGCAGTGGCCTTTTAATTTCACTAAAAATCTTCAAGGATTAGAGAGCCACCACAGCTCCTTTCTTAGGCTTTGGTTTGGCAACCTGTTCCCATTCCATGAGTGTGTAAAGCATATGCTCACCCCAAAGTACCACTTCCATCCCATCTGCCTGCAGTCAACTGCTCGTGTGTGTGCTTTTCTCAGGGCAACCTTTGCATCTGCTGAGATTCCCTGCCAAAATCACAGCCTCGTGTCTTGTCTGGATACCCAGCCTGATTCCTGGGACTTTGTGTGGAAGAGGTTCCAGAGAGAAGTTTGATAATCCATGCTTACCCCTGAAAGAATTCTCTACCAAGGTCGTTGATATAGAAACCAAGAAAGAAAGAAAGAAGGATAAATAAGAGAAACCTGCAACTGCCTGTTCCAATCAGCACTTTGTTTGTCTCTTGTGACCAATAAGTGTAAATTTATGAGCTTTGTAAGAATGTATAAAAAGCATGCATGCTATAATAAAAACAGTTTGAAGCTTTCTGAAAATGGAATGTTGCTTTGGATTGTCTCCGTCTCAACTACAACAACTTAGAGCTGCGCCTTGCAAGGCCTAGGCCAGGCCTTAAACCATTGGGTCACGTTGCTCTGTAATACCCACCCACACCCTTCTCCATTTTAAATCACATTATGGTACAGCAGAGTTTCATTTGATGTTATCACCACAGTGTGGTTGTAAGGAGCTGATCAAAGTGAAATCCACTTTAATGAGCTTTTCCCAGTGACCTGAGCGTGCTTCCATGAGAAATCTCCCTGCGTCACCCAGGCCTAAGGACTCTGTCAGGAGGCACAGACCCCTCCCAGCGCTGAGGACACCGTCAGCATTCCCCCTGCAGCCTGGCAGCCAGCTGGGATGTGAAATGCATCTCGTGATATGTTATCCTTCCCTCAGCCAGCCCTTAATGACTGCAGCTCCAGGCCAAATCCAGGATCCTAAAATGAGGCCGTCAACATCACCCAATTACTGCTGTTATTAAAAATGCCAAGTGTAATCATAATAATAATTAGACACTTATTATGCAGCGCTGCCTAAGGAATAGACTCTAAGTGTGTAAGATGTCATGCAAGCCCTATTAGCAGAGCTGGGCAATCTCACCACCTCCACAGCACTGCAGAAGATAAAATTGCATTGGAATGTGAATTGACTGCATAAATCCAGTTTTCGCAGCCTGCCATCTTCTGAGGGTTTATTTTGGTGGGGGTTTTTNTGCAACAAGGTGTTCTTTGGGTTTTTTTTGGTTTTTGGTTGTTTTTTTTTTTTTTTTTTGTTGGTTTTTTTTTTTGGTTTTTTTTTTTTGGTTGGTTGTTTTTTTTAATATTGCAACTGGTTATACCCTCTCTGAGTTTACCTCCTGGCACCAATGCCCTCAGAGAGACTCTGAGCATCCAGAGAAATATCTCCCTTTGATCTGTTATTTATTATCAAACAATTATCCAGACAGACAAGTTACACCCACAGTCAGTTGGTGCCTCACATGCCAGAAAAGCAGTGGTCCAGAAGAGAAGGAACACACTCAGCACCAGATGCTTTTTATTGACTTCAGGCAAATACTTTTCCCTCCTTGGGCTTCTGTTGGGCCTAAACCCCACAGCCTTCGTGAAAACACTTCAGTAAAAGTCCTACAGAAATTTGCTAATTAAAAATGTCATAAGTGTGCTAATAATGTTGAAGATTACCATGTCCCCAGCTGATCTGTTCCCAAGCTACCATTTGAAAGCCAAGCTTCCAGTTCCTTCCAAATGTATATGGAGAAAGATGATATGGCTCCTTTGTCCCAATCTCCTGCATTACACCCTAAGCATAATCTCCCTGGTTTTGCAACATTCGGGCAAAATCACAGCTTTTGAAAGAGATTAGGTGGTGTAACTTGGCTCCAGCCATCGTTCAATCCTGGCATCTGTTTTATTGCTTTATATATTGTGGAATTGAGGGAGATTATCTTCTAATTACTCCCTGTAGTCTGCAAGACAGATGGAGGGGGGGGGGAAGAAAAGCAAATTGTGTTTCATCAACGTGCTGCCAGTATGTGCTCAAACTTCAATCTCTTTTTTGATCCTTGTCCCAGACATGACAGAAGTGTGGGAATCATCTGCAGATGGGATATGGATCTGCAAGACAAGGGTCAATACAACTCCACACAGATTGTACTTGCATGAGTGGCCACAGAATATTCAGGGTTTATATTAGATTTCTTTTTCCAGCATGGATTTAGTGGTCAGAAAAGAAAACCTGTTGAGTCCAAAAAGAACATACAGCCAAATTCCCCAACCTCCAGCAGAAGCTCACACAGGACAACTTAGAGACAATATCTGAGATAAGTTTGTGTGCCCCATTGCACACAAGCCACCAGTGCCACCACAGCTTAGTTCAGTGGGAAGCAACCTCAACTATTTATTTTTGGGGTTGTCTAGAAAGTGGGTTTAGGCCTAACTTTTGATTTTCTCCCTATCCTTGCATTGGCACAGTCACAATCTCTTTGATTTTACAGATGGGCAAAAGTTCCCCATGGATTTGAGGTGAAGGCAATTTCATTTTCACATTTTCTCTTCAAAATAGCTCCTGCTCTGCTGTGGGGTCACAAAAAGAAGCTTTTCTATGAGGACAGGGGTGAAGAGCAAGAGGGACAGTTTATAGGATGGCAGGGCCCGGATGAATGTAAGAGTGAGGAAAACAAGGTAGGGAAAAAACAATCAAAAAAAACCCCAAGGGGACACAAAGATTCTGCTGAGTTTATAATCAAAGCATTTCATTGGGCCTAAACTCACTCCTAAACACAACTTCAGCTGCCCCAGACCCTTTGTGCCCCAAACAAGGCACAGAGCTGCTCGTGGGGTGCTCCTGCACCCTCCCCAGGTACATCCCCGAGGGAGGGCAGCTTCTCTGCATGTGTTAATCCTCTAAGTAATGATGCTCCTGTGAGTTTCATGACATCAAACACTGGGAGGGGAGGGGAGGGGGTAATTAGTGCCCCAGTGACTGCAGAGTTGTCAGCAAAATGCTGGTTGTGAGCACCAGGCTTTTAATGAGCCATGAGGAAATGGTGTGGGGCTGGTGGAAAAGTCTCTGCTCAGCAGGAACAAGAGAAATGGGCTGAATTGAATACTTTAAATAACGTAATAATTTAATATCAATGAAATGTCAGACAGTTTGAGGAGGGCTGTTCATCTCCAGGCCTGGATACAGCTTCAGTGGGAATGGTGGGGCTCTCTGACCTCTCTGACCCTCTTTGCTGTAAATCCACACCTATCCTTCAGAGGTTTTTTGTTTTGTTTTGTTTTGTTTTTTGCCTATCCAGGCACATATTTCTGTTAGTTCTTTACTTTTAGAATGGCCTGATAGAGAACTCCCAGGGACCTTGAAGCTGTGGAACAGGCTGGGATATGGGATCCAATCCTGTGGGAAACATCATCTGCAGGAAAAGAGATGTTCACACATCCTGTGAGAGGAACATTTCCAGAAGACTTTACTCACTGGAGGAGAGGTCTCAGTGCAGCTTCTCATCCTTTCTTGTTATGGGACCTTCGGGGAGGCTGAACACCTGTGGTCAGTGGTTAGGGCTAGGCCTGGGGTCAGCCTGGAGGGGGGAGACAGAGTGATGGGGGAAACAGAGATCAGAAATGGGAGCCAAAGACTTTTCCACTCAAAAAGGGAGGAGAATGAGGAGATTGGAAACCAGAGTGACGCTCAGGAATCCTGCAAGTGCTGTGTGCCAAGCATGGGGCAGGCCAGGCTCCAGCAAGAGCAAGGCATGGCCCTTGGACCCAGGAGTCCAAGGCAAGGGTGAAGGTGACCCACAGGAGCAATCAGAGAATTAATCCAGCTCAGAGACAGCACCTCCCTGGACAGGCTGATCCAGGCCACGGCTCCCAGGGGGCCTGCAGGACTGACAGCTCACACAGAGGCTGATCCAGATGCAAATCCACACACAGGCCCAGTGTCAAGAAAAATAAAACAAGGTATTAATCAGTGCTGATGATGTGTCAAGTCCTTTTTTTAATATCATCCCTTTGGCCACAACATTGGGCAACAGTTTTGGGGACCAAGTGAAAGAAAGAATATTGTGATGGCCCAGTTAAGTGATTAAAGCAAGATAAACATGAAAACCCTGTAAAAGCTGAAGAACACAATCCACTGAGTGCATCTCCACAATGACCCTTGTCCTCTCCCTTGGCTGTTGCTGCTGCACCTTTTCCTAATATCCATTCAGTGTCCTCAGCTCTTTTTCTTTGCTCCTCCCCTACAATGTGGCAAAACCCCAGGGAATGGAGACTTCTGACCACTGTGTGGTGGGAGTTCCTTTAGAGGAAACCTTCACAGTATATGGACCAAAACACCCCCTATTTCTAGAACTATTTCTAGAAGAAGACTGAGCCATTGCAAAGTTGCTGGGAAGGAAATAATCTAGAAAATGAAAGCACTGCAGAGCATGTGATGAAAGGAAATTACTTCATGATCAAGGCTGTTGATCATGATCTGTGTGAATTTGCTTCTGAATCTGGGGAGATGCTCTGGGTCAGCCAAGGGTGGTGCCCCCAACTCTGAGTTCTTTGACAAACATTTGGCAGCAGCTGGACGAGGAGATCTCCCAGGTTTGCCAGGTCCTTCTGCTCTGCCAGCTGAGGAATTCAGCTGCTGACAGCCAAAAGAGCAGCGTGGTTTGCAAGGGAGCAGCAAAGTGCATGGGCAGGGAGAAATGCTGTGCAAAACAGCTCAGAAAGGCACAGCAAAGGGGAGCAGATGCAGGAGGAGAGGGGACCATGGGGACACATCAGGGGAATAGTGGCATGTGAGATTTGAGATCCTTTCACAGAACTACAGCAGGTACCTTGCAAAGCACTTTTTTTTTTCTTTTTTTTTCTGAATGAGAACCAACAAAGTATTCTCCCAGTAAGCACTATCTTTAAGTTATTCTGTATGAGCTCCATTTAGGGAAAGAGAGTTGTTAAAGATGTAAGTGAGACCATGAGCAAAGTGAAATATTATTATATTAAATGTCACAAGACTGTGGTGTTCCAAAAGGTGTTTGATTTCAAACCATGCTGTTTGCAGGTGTCAATCACAGCCCATGGTTTCTCTCTCAGCAGGTTGGTGTTGAATCCTCTAAAATTGCACCTTGGAGCTCTCCCTGGCTGTTCACTGCTGGTGAGGGATGGTGTGAGCACAGGACATACCACACATCCACTGGACTGGCCTTTCTCACCCAACCCTGATGAATTCTAAAAGAATTCAGTATTGACAGGCCCACCTCCACATTCCAGGCCCAGGGCATCTCCATTTTCCCAGAAATCCAACTTTTCTCAGCCTTTTTGACTCCTCAGCTGAAGTGAGCATTGCTTGTCATCTGTAACCCAGACCCAGGGCTGCACTGAAATAAAGTTATCCCTCATTTGATGAATTTGTACAACCTTGCACCCACAATTGGAGCAATTAACTGAAATGAATAATAAATACATAGATTTTTTGAGGTGAGAAGGGGCTTTCTTGGTTTTCTCATCTGAATTCTTGGTCTGGCTCAATATAAAGTGGAAGATTGCACCTGAGGAGTCTCTGTCTGACCCAGACTATGGAGCTGGACTAGAAAGAGCAATCCTACCTTTCAGAAAAAAACCTTTCTCCTGGATTTAGGCCTTCACACCTCTGGATAAGGGTATCATAGGAGATTTTGGACTGTTTTTCAGCTGAATTCATTGGACTTCAACTGTGAACAGCTACAAAATGGTTTGGTCAGACAGACCCATAAGTGTTTCTCCTTATGTCTCTGCTTTCTGTAAAAATTCAAGTTACTTTTTGACCTCTTCTCTGTTCAAGTAAATGACCTTTGTCCCTTTGAGTGCTCACAATTTTGGTGGTCTTGAATACAGTTAAGTTACCCAAGATCCAAAAGAAAAGTCTCTACTGGCCAATGTGCAGTCAAAATTCCTGGTCATTCTCGCCACTGATGATCTATGATTGCCTCACACAAAAATGACATGGACCTGGTAGATCCAAAGGAAAATAAAATGTTCATCTGATCCTTTTAACCTAATTCAATTTTCTGTGGCCTCCATACAAAGACACCTGTGGTTTTTCTACTCAATCAGAACAATTTGTCCAACACTGCAAGGAAAGTTGCCCCATCTGGTAAACTCCTTGCTGAGCAAGGGTGGATTTATTGTTGCTATGTGATTCCTTAATCCCTTCATATTGTTTGTGATGTGGGACTGGATGAACATAACTGAAACACAGGGTTTAATTACATCCAGAGGCTTTTGATGCTCTTAAGAAAGGAGCAAGACTCATGGAGTTAAGAACTAGGCCAACAGCAGGTAGGAGATGTTAAGGCTTCTCCTTCTTGAGCACATGACTTGGGTTTCCCCACAGGCACCCCTGCTAGAAAAAAAAATTAATCTGTCACACACAGGGACTAGATTCAGAACAGGTTATGTGCCATGGGACAGCAGCAGCTGAGTTTGGGGGAATTTAATTGAGCCCTGATGCCAGCCCTTTGCAGATCAGTGGAAATATCTTACTGCATCTTACACCCCAAGTTAATTTGGGATATTTCTTTGTTTTCAAACCAAATCAGGAGTGCAAAAAAGAACTTGATGCTGAAAGAGACATACAAAGTGTGGGTTTGGCATCAGTGCATGGAGCATTTTCTTCTCTGCTGAGTTATTTCGGAGAGGTGTTTCTCTTTCCATTCACACCCACAGCACACTCACCTGTCCCCCTGGCAGTGGAAGTGCTCCTTTATTTTCACATATCTTGCAGGCAGGGAAAATCATGCCTTGAAGATGCAAAGTGCAAATTATACAGCAAAAGCAGCCAGCAATCAGAAAAATAGAATTCCTCTAATGGTTACAATAATGAAAACACTGTCACATTCTCAGAGCCTTGTTGCCACCATCCAAACCATCCTGGCTACACTTAAAATACTATCAAAAAATGACATTTCCTATTCTCTAATCCATTATTCACCAAAAAAACAGCACGGAACGAAAACAGAAGTGCAAACATCTGTTTTCAGGTTCTATCTTTTTGGAGGTCTGATTCCTCTGAAGAACTTAAACCCAGAAGTCAAATATCATAAATAATTAAACAATGGGTGCTGAAAATTACAGGAGAGTCAGGAGTATCTTCAGTGCCTTTATAGACATCTTTGATATTCCTTTCTTAGGAAAACATTTGCTTTCAGGCAAGAATATTATATAACACAAGCAGCTGCTCTGATCTATTTCAAATTCCCAAGCTAATATTTAAATTGCCTGATCAATTGTGTGTGCTTCTATATCCTCTTAATAACAAATAAAAGGCATTTTTGCAATATTAAACAGAGTTTCTTTTGTGGAGATCTCCCTCTGCAAAGGGAGAATCGTTCAGCTTTTGGTGTCTCACTCTCAGACATTTATGATAGGGCAAATTAATTCTGCCTTAGATGTCTACAATATCCCACAGCTAATGGAAGAATAAATCTCTGCATCACATTTCTACACCCCACAGCAGACAAATTAAGCAGGATAAATACATCAGGACCCATCAACTCAGCAAGGAAACAGCTTCAGCCACAGCAATTTAATGGTCTAATATAAGGATGAGATATTATTGGCTGAATTTTGCCTTCAGTAACGTCTGTAAGTACATGTGGTTTCTTGAAAGAGAGCAGAGCCTTGTAAATATTTAGGCTGTGCATTATCCCATATGATAGCAATCCGTGTGTGACTTGCCACTGGTCCTCTTGAATGGGTGATTTTGCAGATGATGAGCACAGTCCCTTGTCATTAGAATTATACAGAAAAGGGCTTGTGGTGTTCTACACCAGTAGCCCCACACCCCACATCCCACAGCAGCCAAACTGTGAGGCTGTGCAGAGATTTAATTGAGCTGGATTTTTACAAGGGGATCTCTCTCCTTCCTCCTGTGCCGTGAAGATCATTGAGGGCTTTAATCTGACACCGAAACCAGTCAAGTCCGACTCAACCACTGCTGATTAAATCCTGGTTTTCCTCAGCAGAGGGAGCTTGAGTCTGCAGCAAGAGCTGTGGCTTCCCTTGGGCTTGCTCTCCTCAGCACATCCCAGTGCCATGGATGCCCGCAGGTAAATGAGGAGAGCGATCCTGGTGCTGGAGTGCATGGATCAGAAGTCACTCTGAACCCTTCAGAGAGAGAAAGAAATGCTGGGGTTGAATTAAAGCCTTTAGAGAAATTAAGATATATTAAGCCACCTAGATATGAAGAAGAAGTGTGGGTTTAAGTTTTAAGTAAGTTTAAGCTTGAGTTTTAGGTTTTAAGTAAGTAGAAATATATTCTAAGTGCCTTAAGAAATTGTGCTAGCTAGCAAAAGCCCTAAGGCCTGGTTTAAAGTTCAGCAACTTAGTCCTAGACATAACAGAAACACAGCAGAACCTTGCCACTAGANCAGAGGGAGCTTGAGTCTGCAGCAAGAGCTGTGGCTTCCCTTGGGCTTGCTCTCCTCAGCACATCCCAGTGCCATGGATGCCCGCAGGTAAATGAGGAGAGCGATCCTGGTGCTGGAGTGCATGGATCAGAAGTCACTCTGAACCCTTCAGAGAGAGAAAGAAATGCTGGGGTTGAATTAAAGCCTTTAGAGAAATTAAGATATATTAAGCCACCTAGATATGAAGAAGAAGTGTGGGTTTAAGTTTTAAGTAAGTTTAAGCTTGAGTTTTAGGTTTTAAGTAAGTAGAAATATATTCTAAGTGCCTTAAGAAATTGTGCTAGCTAGCAAAAGCCCTAAGGCCTGGTTTAAAGTTCAGCAACTTAGTCCTAGACATAACAGAAACACAGCAGAACCTTGCCACTAGAATAGATAGAATTATTCACATAAAACAGATAAAACTACATATAAATAAATACATTTACATAGAAGTAAATAGATAAAACTATTCACGTAAATAGATAAACTTATACATGTACATTTTAAGTAAGGAAACAGTACATTTGCTTAAATAGATAATATTATAGATATAGTTTTTTAGGTAAGAACTGACACTACATTCATGCTGCTTTGGCACATCAAAATCAAGTTCAGATTGGTTTAGAAAGAATGTTTTAGAATCGTGTTTTTAGCTGATTGGATTTATTCATTTTATGAATAAAGTGAATTCATTATTCATTATTCATGTTATGAATAAAATGAATTCATTATTCATTTTATGAATAAAATGCCCTGTAACGGGGTGTGATCATCATCAACGACCACCACAACCACGACCATCAACACCACCACAGCCAGAAGAAGACAAGAAGAAGAACAACAAGAAGATCAAGAAGAATGAAGCTGCTGCTGCTGCTCCTGCTCAGGACCTTGGACTCTACACCAGGGACTCTTTGCCAGGTAGCAGCTGCTGCTGCAGCAGCTCAGAATTTTATACTAGAGAGCTTTAAATGTGGACTTTAACACCTTGAACCCTTTGCCTTCGAGACTGATGTATTCATGCAATAAACAACCTTACAGCAACCTACAACTGCTCGTGTCTCTTTGAAGACCCTAGACCCAGTAACACCTCAACATCCTGGCAGCAGGAACAGCTCAGAAAAGCCACTCATCCCTCTGGGTCAGAGAACATCAAGCAATCCAACACGTGCTGGATGCCCCCAACCCACAGCCCTGCCCCAGAGGGGCTCTGTGTGGGGTTCAGGTCCATGAGCAGCTTGAGGTGGGGGTGAAACCCTGAGAAAAGTGGCTTTGCACTGGTCCTCGTCAGCACAGGGTGAAACCAGAGTGGATTAAAGTAGCTGAAGGTCTGAACTGAACCAGGGATGGGATTGAGTACCCTCGGTGCCACCCCTTGGGAATTGGGTTGAGGATGTGGCTTTTCATGGAGCCAGCCACTCTGAGAAAGCTGGGACAGGGAATCAGTAAATTAAACCTCTAAGAAATCAGGTTTCTTAGAGGTTTTTCTCACTGCAGGTTGGCACAGCAGTGCCCAAAGGCTGTTCTAGGATGCACCAGCACCCTGAACCCTGTCCTGGGGAGCCACAGGAGCTCCAGAGTGAGTGCCAGGGCTGTGTTCACCCTGCTGGGGAGCCCACAGGCTGGCACTGACCATTCCTCCAGCTCCCTCAGCCTGGAGGGTCTAATGAAGGGATTTCTGCTCCACCCAAAGCAAATAAAACAGAGCTCCCCAAGCAGCTCTCTCCAAAATCCTGTTGGTTTTTTGCTCTCGGGGCCCCTTGGAGGGCTGTACAAAGGTACCCCTGGCAGGGGCCAGGAGCTGAGCCAGGCACTTGTGTGCTTTGTGTGCTGCCATTTCGGTGTGAAAACATTGGCCTGATGTTTGTAAACAGAACAGGCGGCAATTAGTGCTCGTAACTCAGCCCGAGATAGCCGAGGATGGGAACACAGTCTCAGAATAGAAAGCTGAGCATGCAGGTATTAAAATCACCCCAATAAAAATACATGTTGAAAGAATTAGAAACAAAGCCCGTAAGATTGAATTCTTAGGCCTTTATCCTGTGCACTAGAGGAGGTAGTTATCTAATTTTATTCTCTAACAGGCTGTGATCCATGGGAAAATACTTCCATAAAACAGCCATTAACCAATTAATAACATTCTGGCTTGAGTTGTCTACTCATAATCCATCTTTTCCCACATATTCAAGTAAGTTAAAGCTGTATAATTCTAACCTCAGATTCTCTTGATGGGCAGATCATTTGTTGTGATGGAAGAAGCCTTGAAGAAGTGCCTGCTACCCACTTATTTTCCAGGTAAATTAAACAAGCTGTAAATGAAACAAGCTGCAAAAATTAAATCTTGCAAAGGTCTAGTTCAGGGCTGCCTGATTGAATATGCATTGGATCAGCCCCAAATTGCAATTGGTTTGCATATTTCCCAAAGAAATGCCAGCACATTAAATGCCCATGAATGCAAATAGGCGGTGATTTTTTCGGATTTGTATAATTTAAGAGAGGGTGGCTCGAAAATGAATGCACACAATAGGATTATCCCATATTCTCAGGGGTTCAAACGAGTCGCTGTGAGCCTCGGGGGAGGCCGATGTGGGGATTAAAGCCGAGCCTCCAGGGAGGAGGAAATCACAGCCCTATAGCCCCGATGGCCGCAGATTTGGGGAGTCACCCAAATTTTCACGCCTCGCCCATGGAAAAGGGACAGGACTCATCTCACCCACCCAGCCAAGTTTGTGTGCTGATAGCAGAGCAAGGCAGAGGTGGTGTTGAAAGGCAAATTGCCTCCTGACTCGGCTCCACAGATGTATTTCTGTTTGTGCCACGAATAGAGCAGCACACACTGCACACACGTCTTTGCTTATTATATTTATTTTTTACCCCGTTTATGCCTTGCCTTCCCTCCCCAGCCATTCACAGCCATCACTGCCAAGAACATCTGTAAAAACCAGGATGGCATCACCCTAAAGCTCCCAGATCTCTGCCTCTCCTGAGCAGCTCCGAGTGGGATTGTCAGTGTTTTATGTATTTACACCAGCAGAGAAGGCCTGAGATGGGGACTTTTTTGGTTTATATGAGTCTCAGCGCCACAGGGGGTATTTAACTTTCTGCCCTGGTTGCTGTAATTCTCTCTCCAGTGGATATACAGTTCAGATCAGGTTCCTATTGCTGTGATGACAGGCATTCAGCAGGCACTGTAATTGCAGAGTTAAAACAGCTCATTTTCTTACTGGCAAGCTGTAGTTAAAGAGGTGCTAGGAGGCAGCCTGGCTGTCTGCAGAGGAACTGATCAAAGCACTGAAAGGCATCTGGCTTGTCTCTGTTTTCTTTCACCACCCCCCTTGCTGATGGAGGGGAAAAAGAGAGAGAAGAAGAGAAAAAGAAAAAAAAAAAAAAAAAAAAAAAAAAAAAAAAAAAAAAAAAAAAAAAGAGGAAAAAGAAGGAAAAAACCATTAAAAAGGAATTTATGAAAATGAATACTTGTCCTTTTCCTAAGGGTAAAAGGCAGTGTCTTATTAAAGGCAGTAAACACAGTCGAGTTAGGTCTATTTTTTTCAACTCTCTGTATTTTTTAATGAGAAAATTGGGGCTTGTGAATGTTCATTTGTGTCTATTTCCATTAGCTCTTCCCAGTAAGATCTGAGCTGTTTTTTGCACACTACAGAGACAGAGCTTTTGCCATCTCTGAACCAATGTCATCCTTCCTTAGTACACTCAGCTTTTTCTCCTTCTGACCTCCACTGTTCTCTGAAGGACATCCAGCTGTAGCCAGAACATGATGGACAGTGGGATTCTGCATCCTGGATTAACAACAAAACTACAAATAAAACACAGTTTTACTTTAATTTTTATTTGTTCTAATTTATTCCAATTCCTCCTGTCATAAATTTCAGCAAATCACAAAGGAAAAGGTGAACAGAGTTGTCAAACCACTTAAGAGAAAGTTTCATATGAAGGATAAGAAAAGGGGGGAAAACTCCATCAGCAGGGGAAGGTGTCCATCAAAAAATGTCCATTGACACCAGTGATCCAAAACCCACAGAGAAGCCACTCAAAATGTTTCTCCCAATGAGATAAAGGAGCCCCCAGGCAAGGAATGGCTCCAATTCCAAATAAGAAAAGAAATGCTGCTTCATGGGGAGAAGAACCATTCAGGTGAAATGTGGAAATTTCTTGCTGTGAAGCAAAGGGAGAAAGGTTACCTCAGCAGGGCTGGCAGCTGAGGGCACACATCCCCTCCAGCAGCTCAGAGAAGATTAAGGATTTCTAAAAGGTCCTCTAAGGCAGGAACCTGACCCAAGCCATTCTGTTTTCCAGACCTGACCCAAGCCATTCTATTTTCCAGCATTTTTCACCCAGGTTTCCAGGCTGGCACCATGCAAAAGCAGCAGGATCTGTGCTGGGTCCTCCCAGCCCCTGGAATCTCCTTGGGGACAGGGCCCATTCTCACTTTTGTTCCTCTCCCACTCCATTTTTTTCACCCCCTGTCTCTGGAGGGTGACACCACCGCTCTTCCCACAGACCAAAGAGGGGTTCAGAGTCTTTGAAAGGAACAAACAAACCCCATAACTCCACGAGGAGCCCAGACAGGCAATGTTGCAAATTAAGTTGAAAGAGGCCCAGTTACTGCACCATTATTTGATTTCCCCTTCTCTAATCCCTTGCTTGTAATTAGCATAATTTATTAACATATTAGAGCCATGCATGTGAACCCTCTTTATAGTTGCTGAGTGCTCCCTGAGGCTGCCTAGTGAAAGCTTTTCCCCACTGTTTAATAATATGTTACATAAGGAAAACCAGCTTCTGATATAATTTAAATTATGACTTTCCTTTCTGCCTCTGAACACTCATTTCCTTTAAATGAGGTTAATTTCCTTAAATAATGAAAATCCTCCAATTTCAGTTTTCCATTCATTAGACCCCCTTAGTTCGACATGAAAAAGTCACACGCCGAGAGGGAAAAGAAAAAAGAAATTAAAAAAAAATAAAGAAGAGAAAAGAAAAGGAAAAAAATTCCCATTGAACTTCAAACAGAACCATCCTGAGAAGAGATTTCCTGGGATCCTTCTTTCCTTCCTGGATTGAGAAGGGCATGACACAGACTGTCAGGAGATAAAGATGGACAAACCACTGTCCATCAAACTCCTCTCTCCCATCTGGCACAAGAGGTCCTCTGCATCCTGAGGGCATCTCAGAGTTGCAAGCATTTACTGCTCTTCTGAGGCATCACAGCCAAACGTGCATTTCTTTGTATTCCCCCAGATAACTCCCTTTTTTCCACTAATCTGCTGATGATATTTTGGCAAACAAGGCCACCCTGTCCCCTTTCTGGTGACCAGTGGATGCCCAGGTCCATCTCTGGGCACAGGACATGCCCAGGGGCACAGGATTGCACCTCCTTGGCTGCTCCAACAACTTTGCCTTCACTTTGTGCCCTTAAGGCATCACTCCTGACCCAAACTTACAGCTCACCTTGCCCAGGAATCGGCCCTCAGCTCTTTGCTCTGATGTTTTTCCTCCCTGTTCTTCTGAACCTCCCCAGTGATAACCCAAAGCAAGGACACTTTCAAGAGGTAACTCAAAATGTGACGAAAAGCAGAATTTCCTCCTCGTTCCTCTACATTCTGTACAGAAATACAAACGCACTTTCCTGTGGAATGCTGGCTCAGGAGTTCCCTAGCCCTAAGCCCAGGACCAAGCACTAGCCAGGCAGAAGATATGCTCAAAAGAGGCAAAACCAGGGCCAAAATTTGGCTTTGTGCTGCTCCCCTGAGTGCCTGTGTGCTGCTTGGCTCTCCAGTGTGTGCGTGCCCGACTGCCGCCGAGTTCAACCTGCCTTAACTCCTAATACCTTAGAGGATTTAGGCCTCTGTTATACTTCAATAAACTGGGAATAAAGTAATTCCTGCCCCTCAGAGAACAGCTGGGAGCTATTAAAGCTCGTGGCTGTGTGCTCCTGGTAGATAATTCCTCCTGCTGTCCCTGTGTGAGCACAGCCCAGCCTCGGTGGCACTTCCAGCTGTGCAGTGGTGCAGAGCAGCAGCATCCCTCATGGCTGAGGCTTTAAAGATGGTTTTTCCATGTTAACAAAAAGGGCACTCTGCTCTTTTTATAAAGAAATACCTGATATGATGAAGCCCCTGGTGTACCCCCACTGAGAGGTTTTGTAACCACCTCATTTTGGGGGCAGAAGAGCTGTGAGAAGCTCTGAAGGGAACCGTGTGCTCCTCGCTCTGTGCTGGGCATCTGTCAGAGCCCAGCAGTGCCCTGGGATGTGGGCAAGGCTTTATTCATCAGCAAATAATGATCCCAGAATCCCTGAGGTTGGAAAAGGCCTCCAAGCCCATCAAATCCAGCCTGTGGCTGATCCCCACCTTGTCACCAGCCCAGAGCACTGAGTGCCACACTCAGGCCTTCCTTGGACACCTCCAGATTCCTCCACACTCCTGGGCAGCCCCTTCCAATGTTTAATATCTCTTTCCATGAAGAAATTCTTCCTGATGTCCAGCCTGATCCTCTCCTGGTGCAGCTTGGGGCAATGTTGTGCTGGGTTTGGGTCAGAGCTTGTACTTGCAGCCCCAGTTAACCTTTCTGCAAGGAAAAACCCAACCTAAACAGCAGAAAATGTCAGGAAAATTATGTTAATTTGCAGAGTGAATTTTCTTCAGGACCTCAAAGAAGTAAGTGAATGCTATTATTGTTATTACTTGTTTTTTATCACTGGGGAAACCCGAGGACAATTAAATGAACTCGCTGGAGATCACAATGCCAGAGAGAGAAGAAAAAGAAATGTTTCCTGACTGATGTTGGAGGTTTATTGACTTGGGGATTTTAGGGGTGCTTTTCATGAGAAACTGCTAGTTTCCTAAACCCAAAACTTCCATGGAAATGGACAGCCTGTCTGACCAGGAATAATTCTTGCTATTAGGAATTAGCTTCACCACAAAAGGGAGAAAACGAGGCTCAGACAGGAGGGATTGGATGTGTCTCCCCTTCCCACCCAGGGTGAAAGCCAGCAGGGCCCTCCAGGGACAGCTCCGTGCCAGCATGGAACAGGAAAACTGGTTCCCACCCCTCTCCCTGCTTTTGACTCCCAGCACTTGACTGAAGCAGAGTCTGTTCCCCTCTCCTCTCTCCTGAACCTGATTTACTGTGGGATTTATCTGATTTAGGGTTGCTCTTCTTTCATGCTCTGCTCGGGAGCAGCAGTGTCTGGGATGTTGCAACATTTAGAAAGCTTTTGGGTGTATTTATGTGTATTGAAATGTACTTTTCATGCTACAGCTGCACACGCCCTTTCCACTATTCAGCCTCTTCTCCTCCCACTTGAAAACAAACCTTTTGAAAGCAGAGGGGAAGAATAATTAAAAAAAAATTGTAATCTGCCTCAGGTAATGACATGATTGAAACATCACCATTTTGTCTGGAGGGTCACAGGATGGTTTTATGAGAAAGCTTTAAAGCTGCTAACTCGAGAGAACCTTTGATATTTCACCTTTTGTTGTTGCTAACATGTTCTCCTTCCTGACTCTTGGAAACAAAGCCCTGTCGCTTCAACAAATTTGGTGCCAAAGATGTTCTGCCACGGGCTGGTTTGACAATCTGGGAAGATTAATTGAGCAGCTACATCTGAGATATTCCAAATTGTTTCAGTAATTTAGATATTTACCAGGCAGGAGACACCACGGCCCCGCAGTCAGCCTTGGGAATGGGATGGTGGATCTTACATGGTGTGGTCCCTGTGGGGTGGTTTGGGGCTTGGCAAGAAAAAATCCTTCTCATGGTGGCTTGTGTTTCACCAAAATGGCTGCAAAAAAAAGGGAAAACTGCACTTACATGCAGCAAAGTGCTCGTGGTGGCATCAACAGTGATTGGGCAGAATTATTTTCCCACTCCTTATAATACAAAATAGTCACTAAGAACTAGGAGTGGAGATTTCTGTAGCTTTGGTGTGACTTCTTCTGTGTTTTTAGAGATGCAGCAAAGCATTTCTCACCAGTTCATATCACACAACTTCCTTGTAAGTCCTGTCTTGGTGATTATGAACTAACATTTCCTAGATCTTGATTTTTTTACAAATGTGTTCAACACCCAGAATTGCTTAACTCTTGTAGGCAGGGATATTTCTCCATTGGTTTCCTTCTAGTATTATATCTAACATATATTTCCACTATTATTCTACCACTATTATATCTAATGTATATTTCTGCTGTTGGATAGTTGTTGTTCATGATGAAAAATGAAGTTATTTCTGATCAAGCAGTCATAGACAGAAAATGGAAAAAGAAATCTCAAAATTAAACTGCAGTAGAGCATGAACTCTACTCAAGCAGCCATAGAAGTTTCTCAGGGTATATTGCCCAGATATTCTTCACTCAGCAGCAGCTCATAGAAAGTTTTGCAAGAAACAAATGAGACGGATTGGGAGTGTAATTGAAAAGAATGTGAGGATTTTACTTGAAAAGACATTAATGGGTCGTTTCTAAAACCATACTGACATTTCTTCTTGTACAAGAGTCTATTTGAGGAAAACGTCTGCTTATTTTGTGAGATGCAGGAGGCTTGGAAAAGATGTAGAATTTTGCACTGTAGCCAAACCCAAATGAAGACAAATGAAAATGGGCTGGTGGCAGCCAAAGGAAGCCAAGTCAGACCATAGACACTGCTGGGACCTGTCCATCACGGGCTGCTGGCAGAGATCCTGAGCAACTCAAAATGTTTCCACCATTGCTCTTGCAAAGTGAATGGTCTGGGCCTCATAAAGAGCTGTTTCTTGTGGAAATCAGTGGAAATATTTAGCCTTTGGGTCCTGGTGGAAAGTTGTCTCTGCTGAGTTTGGCCAGCACGGCTTCGCCTCGAAATTATCTTCACCAGCCACCAAATGAGATAAATGAGAAGCTGAGGCTTGGAATGGAACCACTGCTGCCTTTTGTGATACCAATGAGATGGAATTGTTCTGCCATAGGAGAAGAATAAATAAGAATTATTATACATTAGATGTATGTCTGCCATCCTGAGGGGGAAAAAAAAAAAAAAAAAGGCTGCTCTACACCCTTTTGATATGGAGTAATGAACAATTTTTCTCTTTTTATTTTTCCTGGGCACACCCAAACTCCTGGAGGCTATCTCCTGTAAAACAGGGAGGTGTGGGCAGCTTATGGAATACATTAATTTTACTTTATTTTATGTATTGTTTTGTCAGATACATTTAGCAGAGAGAGATGCAAAATCTCAGATGGTGCTGGCAGCTAATTTATAGGTGGAATACCAATTTTTTGCCATCTGGAAGTGATTTTGTCTTGAGTTTAAATGCTAATTTTGTGTCTTCTGGACAGAAGAATACAGAATTCTGTGTCTGGGAAGTCTGGGAACTTTCATGAATATTGCTCCTGTTCCCAGTATTCCAAATTGTCCACGGACTTAGAGCAGGGTAGATGGAATTGGATGGATTTTGATGCAGACCATCTCAAATATTTTTTAGCTTTCATACCAATATCTGTGCAAGGATTCACCTGTCAGGAATGTTGGGTTGGACAACTCAGAGGTCCCAGTGCTCCCAGTGTGAATTTCCCAGTACCACCATCACAGATCTATTCCTATCCACGGAGGCCGCATGGGAGGGAGTTATAATGTGAAGCTTTCCTAAAGGATGTGTCAAAAATAATGTTTGTTGATTTAGGAATAAGTGGGAATGTGATGCTTGACCCTGTCTGGATGCCAATGTCCACCAAAGCTGCTCTGGCTCTCCCCTCCTGAGCTGGGCAGGGGAGAGAAAATGTAATAAAAAATCAAGATAAGGCCAGGGAAAGCCCCTGAGCAATTGCCCTCACAGGGAAGACAAAGAGATCCCAAAATCTCGCCACGCAGAGAAAAACTGCAATAAGAAATGCACTTGTTGGTGGTTAAAATATTGCTGTGGCCTTTCTGTGGGGAAATCCTCTGGGGTTTTGATCATTGCTTTCCCCAGTGAGCTCCATCCAGGCAGAGTTTACCCTCTGGGAGCTCTGCCCTGGCTGTGATAGAGAGAAAGGAGGGGAGAGAAATCAAATGCTATGGAAAACAAAAGTGGTCTGAAGTGGAGCTGTAGCTAACTCCAGCTGTAACAACAGGGCTGTGGCTTTCCAAATTTTAATCTCCCAAAAGAATCTGTATCAAATTCTTCAGCCCAGAGGTCAAGAGGGATTTTACTAATGGAATGGGACAACTCAGCCTCTAAAGTCTTGTGGGCAAAGGCCTTCTGTGGAATAAGTGTCCATGATCAGTGCTCCCAAGCCCTGCAGGAATAAAAATAAATAACGGTGATTATAAAGTTATTTTACACTTTTCTCTCTTCAATCACATCACTCGTGGCAAAGATGACACGCTCTGCACAGGAGGCAGCTCAGATGGAGGAGGCAGCAGGCCCCACGCTCAGATTTCTGACGTTCTTGAGCACAGGCTGTAGTCATGGCACAAAAGCTGTCTCAGGAATGCTCTCTGGGTTTTGTCATTCTGGTGGTATTTGGACACAAAAGTGTGTGTGAGTTGGGAACACAGTCTGGGCAACCTCAGGGCCTCAGGATGTCTATTGCAAGTAACAAGCTGAAATGCAGTCATTGCTTGAGAAAACGGGGTGGGAATCCCTGGCAACAAAAAACCTGTGGAAAATAAACAGTAACTCCAACCCCTCAGAAATCCTTGTTTATTCTTCTCCTGGTCCTAGGAGAGCATCCAGAAGGACCAGGAGTGACACCCACTCCCCTGCAGAAAGGAGCTGCTCCCAGTTCCAGCCCATGGCATGAGCCCTTGGTGCTGATGGATGGATGTGAGAGAGGAGAGGTGACCAACACCACTGCTGTGTTCAGGCAAAAGCAGAGAGAAGTTTTCTATTTCCCACATAAACGCCTCCCTCTGCAGTGCAGAGAAACCTGGGGTGCATTTCCTGTGCCATACCAGGGACAGGCAGGTGGAGAAGAAGATAAATCCCAGTTTGAAAGGCAGGGGTGAGGGAGATGAGCTGTGTTGTCTGCTGGGAAATGCAGCCTTATCTTGGGCTGCTCCATGAGCTTTTGGTTCCCCTCAGAGCAGGGGACTGAGCTTGGCCATCTGTGCCCTGCTGGAGCAGAGCCATGACCACCTTCTGTAGGGTTTGTGGGTAACTGATAATATTTCTTGTGTAATAGGGGGAATCAGACCTTCTGCAGCCAGGCAAAACCTTGCTGCCCTTCTCTGTTTCCCTAAATTCCCAAAGTCAGCACGTTCTCCCATGGCTCTGGCTCTCACAGGACAGAGCCAGATTGTCCCTGCTGAAGTGGAGCAAACGTTTTTCCAAAGGGTCAGAGTTCAGGACAAGCTTGTAAGCAGATTATGGGGCTGGTAGAAAGGCCAAAGGCACCCTAAGTCTTTACATTCCCAAAGTGCTGTGTTAAACTCTAGCCCAAGGATGTACTTAACCCCAAAGAGGACGGAGGTCAAGTGAACTTGCAGCATTTCAAACGCAATCAGTTTGGAAAAGTAGCTGTTTATAAAGAAGTTTATTGCAGGCCCAAGCTAATGTTAGCATTCCCTCTCTACAAATAGGCCTGACCTATTGTTAGTCTTGTCAAAGAGCTGCCACGTTTGTTTTATAGCATCACACAGCCAGGCTTTATTTCAGTTTAGATTAAATCTCAGGGAACGTTTTGGCTCAGGGGCATTGAAAGGAGATGCAGGGGGAGTGTTTTTGCCATCTCTCTTTAGGTACTTAACTCAGACTTGCTGCTTATACTGTCGGGAGAGTGAAGGAGAGGATTCCAGAGCACAGCTCAGAGCTCCTGGAACGGGCCCTGAACTGATACCTGGGGGTCCTTCTTCCTTCTTGGGCCAAAAAAACAAGGTGCAAATGGGCCAGACTGGGCCCAGCCTCAGCAGCCCTCCTGCTTTTCTCAAACATCCTTCACCAGGCACCAAGACAGCCAAGGGCTGTGCCAGGGGTGGCAAACAGCCCCAGCTGCACTTGCTGAGGGTGCTCAGCAGTTCCCACCTGCTTTGCCTTTGGATGAAAAGGAGCAAATGCATTATTTGGCCAGAAAAATTTTGTTTTAAATCACAGGATCACTTGGACTGAAAAATACCTCCAAGATTATTGAGTACAATTGTGCCACATCTCCACCCTGTCCCCAGCCCAGAGCACTGAGTGCCACCTCCAGCCCTCCCTGGGACACTCCAGGGATGGGCTCTCCAAACCTCCCTGGGCAGTTCCAGTGCCTGAGCACCCTTTCCATGGAGAAATTCCTGCTGCTGTCCACCCTGAGCCTGCCCTGGCCCAGCCTGAGGCCGTTCCCTCTCCTCCTGTCCCTGATCCCTGGAGCACAGACCGACCCCCCGGCTGTCCCCTCCTGTCAGGAGCTGTGCAGAGCCAGAGGGGCCCCCCTGAGCCTCCTTTTCTCCAGGCTGAGCCCCTTCCCAGCTCCCTCAGCTGCTCCTGGGGCTCCAGTTCCATTCCCTGCCCTGGACACAACCCAGCCAATGAGAACAACAACATAAAAATAACAAAAATTGTTATTTTTGTTACTTGAAAAGGATGTAGCCACTAAGAGAATCTCCCCCATGAAGACCATGCCCTGTACACATCACTATATTTAATTACCATTTCTCTAACCATCATAATTGCTATTTCCATAATCATAGGAGTGACCCCAGCAATAGTTCTGAGGAACCACACTCAAGAACTGAGATCCCTTTTTTGGGGGTGTCAGCAGGGAGGCATCAAATCTGCATGGGGAGTGAAAGATCTGAAATTTTCAGAGGCAGCTCAGCAATTTCTCATATTATCAGTGCAACACATCAACAAGTGGTGAAAAGCCAGGAATGAGTGTCTACTCCTTTTGGTGCTTTCCCAGCCTACACCTGCATGCACAAGTTCCAATTACTCAGGTGGACATGGGACTTGTACAGGTATTTTATGGGAGAAATGAGTTTATTCCAGCCCCTTAAGTGTTCTCCAAGAGCCTGTTTGGCTTTGTTTTATGATAATAGTAATCTTACGTGAAGCATTTAAAATCCTAAAGCTTAGAAGTCATTCCTGTAAAGGCCAGAAGAGTGCTGGGGAATGAGTAAAGATTTTATATTTTGGGATTTTATAGTAGCCTCAGAAATGTCTCTGTTTTGTCAGGGAGGCTGAATATTCTTGAGTCAGGAGGCAACTAAAATATGTAATATGGATGTTTATTCTTGTATGTAAAAAGACCTTCTTTTTAAAAAAAAGGAAAAGTTTAAGAAAGCTCTTTTTTTGGTAAAAAATGTAAGAATAAATTAAGCAACCTTTTCTCATGGTTGATCCAGACACACTTATGGTGATTTATGAGAAAGGGGACTCAAAACACATTTCAAATAGAGTGAAAATTCTTTTCCTAGAACAAAAAACGCTTTCATTTTTCCTAGGATACATCTTGCTTAAGAGCCCTGAGTGTTGAACAACCCATTAAGAAATGCTGTCTCCAGTCCAGCTCTCTCAGCTCTTTCACACATAATTGCCTAATTGAAATAGGATCATTTATTAGCTTCTTTGCTTGAGGCTTCTGCAGCTCCAGCTCCTGCTCTTGGGGCATCCTCCTTTGAATTACAGCATTTACCTCAGCTAATTATAATGTGGTATCACTTGATAAAGCCAACTGAGATCATAATGGGAAGACACTGAAACATCTGCCAAGCTTGGAAAATTGGGTTTTTCTTTCTACTCCTGCCAAAGACAGGTTACCTGTAATTAGTTCTAATTTATAAATAAGTGCAGGCTGTACTTCTAAAAGGTACAATATCATGCCTTGCCCCCTTTTTAGAAACAAGCTGGGAATCATACATCTCAATCAAATGTATTCCTTCTCTGTGTCAGGAATAATGGCTTGCCTGAGAATTTAGGGAGGAGAAAGGGAGTTATACAAGCAAAAGATTCATGGGATACCCATTGCCCATGTGACAATGGCACAAGTCCCTAAAATGGAAATCAAGGGAGCTCCAAAATTCTCAATATGGATTATTTTTGTTCCTCTCTGAATCCTGAATATTTATTATTCAGGCATTACAACTCATCTTCAAACCCCTTTTAATTTTTTTTTTAATTGTTGTTACTTTTTAACGTCAGCTGTAATTCTCAAATAATCACAGGGCTCCAGGAGCTGGAGTTTTACAAAACCACAAGCATCCCAAGATGAGGAAAACTGTGCTCAGTTCTGCCTGAATTTACATCACATAATGAAATTTCTTGGTGTTCTTTTTATCTGTTTGGAGTTTCTTATAAGCCTTGTTTGTTCTCAAAGGATCCCAGTATTCCAGCCCATTTTGCCACAAGCTGTGATCCCTAATCCTGGCCTTTCCCAGGACAGGTGTGGGAGCACCAGGCTGGAACTCCAAAAGGGCTGGGATGGTTGGGATGCACCAGAAAAAAAGCTGTCTGTGGAGTTCAGGAGTGGAATAACTTCAGATTTGACACTCTGGCTTAACCAAGACTTGATGAAAGCAGCTTTCACGAACCCCTCCTGAATTCCTCCTGCCTGCAGTCAGTCCTTCCAACCAGCCTTCCCTGATATAAATTCAGGAAGGGAAGAAAAGCCAAGGCAGCTCGTGGCCCTTGATGTCTGACATTCACCATTTCTGCTGCCCAAGTGGGTGCCGTGGAGCAGCTCTGAGTGGGCACCACTTCTCATTTTGCAGACACCTCCCTGTCCTCCAAAGCTCTTCCCGATTTCCTGTGGCACCTGATACCCTTCCCAGGGCACACCCCAGGTTCTGGCCCCCACCAGGGTTTTTCTTGAGCAGCCCCAGCCTGAAGAGGCCGTGGAGGATGAAGTGCTGACCGCTGCCTCGGGTCTGGGCCATCCCCTGAGCTCTGTTTTTAGAAGGCTGTTGAAGATAAGCTGTTAGCAGGCTGCTTAGGAGGAAAAGGAACAAAAAAAAAAAGGATGTAAAGGAAGGTGGTGGATATGCTGAGGAGGACACTGAAAACTCTTTTCAGAATGGCTGCTCCCTTGGTGGGTTTGTTTTCTCCCTCTGAATGCCTGAAATTTTGCACTGAAAATTGGAGAGAACATGGCTGCAAAGAGTTTTAATGATCTTATTGCACATGATGGCACTCATGCAGTCCAAATCTCAGCTTTTCCCCTTTGGACTTTGTAAAGACCTCTTTTTTTAAAAATCCCTCATATTAAAAACTGAGCCAGAGAACAAACAAATAACTACATTAATATATTGGCTTCTTAAATTTCTTGACTCAGTCTGGAAATGGATTTTATGTGTGTATATGTGTGGTTTCTCTCCTCTTTCTTCCTTCTTTCTAACAGCCACTTTGTGTTAAACATTTCATCACAGACATTTGGTCATCCTTTAGAAGCCTTTTGGTGAATACTTGCTGGTGCTGCAGTTTGTCCAAGCAGAAAGACCAGGGTGAGTAATGAGAAAATAAACTTTCCCCTGTGCTGTTCTTTCACTTCTCTGCTTCTGCTGATGTGGTTTCACCCAAGCCTCTGTAGCTCAGAGTTTGCTTCTGCACCCTTGCAGAAGATGGAGAGTGATTCTCAGGAAATCAAAAGAACAATTCAGTCTCCTTGGTTTTGCCTTTTTCTGAGATTAATGATAGGTGCCCATCAGGAACCTGGGTTTGAGGCAGAAGTCTTTCTTTAGAATGCAATTAATGTGGGGTAAATTACAGACCAACTTTTACTCCTTTTGCCTGACTAACAGGGTTTCTTTTAAAAGCAAACCACTAAACTTCAGCTGAGCCATCACCAGCCCAGCCTGTTCAAGCATTTGATAAATCTTTGTGTTGGGCAGGCACTTTTACATCATTACTTGAGGCTGGCAGCAGGCACTGAGGCTCCAGTCCCACAGAACTCCACAGGGATCCTTCAGAGCAGTTTTCTCTGGAAAATTTCTACTCATATCAGCTCAAATATTGCTCTAATTGAGATGATTTGAAGTGTAGGAGCCTGGTTGCTTGGGGTCTTTCAGTAAGCACTGAAATTTTCATCTGGGTAAGTTCTGAGAAACCAGGAACAGGTTCAGCATTTATGAATTTCATTAGATTAAGCTCAAAAAATGGGTTAAGAGCCCCCAGGGAAACCATTGTGTTCTACAATAGGGTTTAAAAGAACAGTGAGGTCCTCGGCCAAAAATTGGCAGTCAGAGGTGAGCTCTCCCTTGCAGTATAGTGTGAAAAACAAGCCATTTTCACTCAATACATTTTCAGTAACATTCAGGCAGAAATCCGAATGCTGATTCACAAATATTCTAGCTTGGCTGGCTGCAAATCATTGACTTACATTAATTCCTCCAGCTCTTCAGAAACTGATTTCCACTTCAGTGCAAGACTGAATCCCCCCAAAATCAAGAATGCACCTTGATAAAATACCTATTAATTGATGTTAACTTCAATATTCTCATTTTCAGCTCTGTATTACTGACAGTAAAGTGCAAAGCATTTTGAATTTTTGTTCAGAAGCAGCTAATGTTTGTTGACTGGGGAGGTCTCTGTGTGTGTGACCATGGATGGGGTTTTTTGGAAGGCTGGTGCTCTCCAAGGGAAGCTACAAGGGATGGAGGGACAGGATGAGGGGGAATGGCTTCCCACTGACAGAGGGCAGGGATAGGTGGGATATTGGGAAGAAATTGTTCCCTGTGAGGGTGGGGAGGCCCTGGAATGGAATTCCTAGAGAAGCTGTGGCTGCCACTGGATGCCTGGAAGTGTCCAAGGCCAGGCTGGACAGGGCTGGGAGCAGCCTGGGATAGTGGAAGGTGTCCCTGCCATGGCAGGGGTGGAACTTTAAGGTCCCTTCCAACCCAAACCATTCCACAATTCTCTAATTCTATTCCATGATCTTTCCCTCATCCTCTTTTGTCCTTCCCTCACTCCTTTGGGCCTACCCCTGCCACAAACCCCTCAGGACAGAAACCACCTCACGCAGGATTTCGCACAGTGCTCACCCCTGAATTCCCCCTGCTCCACAAGCCAACGCCATGATCACACCAAAACATCCACACAGGACCCAAAAATCCCCCAGGATGTGCAGCTCAGCTGTGTCCATCCCTTTGGGGAGGGAAGAGTGGGCACCACCCAGCCCCAGGCCGGGACAGGCCGCGTTCCAGCGCCTGCACCTCCAGCACGGCGGGAGTTTTGCTGGGATTAACCCAGCCACTTGTTTATTCCCTGGGTTAATTTCACACGCCGAGCACCAAGCTTGTGTTAATTATATGATTTACTGGGCTATGTTTCTTTTTTTTTTCATTGCATCGTAAAAAGAAAAAAAAAAGGTCTTGAATAAGAACTCTTGTTCTGGTAAATTTTTGCTTGTTTGTGAACGGCCTGGAAATAGTTAACAGCAAGCACGTCCTCTGGGCCAAAAGGGACTGGAAGGCTCAGATTATTGCCTTATTTATTTTATTTTATTCCTAATTAACGTTTTATGAGCTCTGAATATGTTTACAGAAGCACATGTTGGAAAGGGCACATGGACAAACAGAATTAAGAGCCATTGGCTGCTCCACAGCATGCCTAGATTAAAATATCACTCAGCAGTCTTGTGCCTTTGCTGGGGGAAGCTGGACAGGCCCATTTACAGCAGCAACAAAAGTTCACCTGGACAGTTTCAATTTCTAACCCAAGCCCAGTGTTCGGGAGGGAGGAAGAGCTGGTGGGGAAATAAATCCACCAAGCAGCATTTCCAGAGGGAGCTTTGGAGCTGGGGCAGCTTGTTCCCTCATCCCAGCTCTTTGTGGATTCAGTAAAATTAAAGTTAAATGATAAAAATGCCAGGCATTTTGCACAGCAGCTCCTGAGCGTGGTCTCCTGAGATCAAAGGAAAGGGGGAGATGCCTGAACCCAGATCCCACCCAAATCTGTGGGGCAGGGAGAGGCTCCGGCCTGACCCCGCTGAGGAACAGACCTGGGTTTGTCTCTGGGCCCTGAACTCATCCTGCTCCAGGTTCCAGACTGAAAGAAACATTGCCTGTGAATAACCTGGCTTGGTTTGATTCGAGTCCATGGGTAAAGCTAGGAGAGTGTTCATCCTTTCAAACTCAGGATGAACTCAGGGCCTGGATCAGCCTTTTCCAGCCTCACTCACTCTGAGCTGCTGAGGAATTCCCACCTTTCCTCTGAGCCCACATTGCCCTCCTGCTTCTGCAGCAGCAATATTGCCTCCTTTTTAACAAATCACCTCTCTCTTTCCCCCAAAATTTGTCTGCTGCTCCCACTGGCAAATGCAAGAGCTCTGGGTCCTATCAACCAATTGCCCATAGAGAGTTTTATTGCCCTTTTTTTTAGCTGGCAAGGGAAAAACTAAGGCTGTTTATCAGAGAACTGCAAACACTCAGTGCTCCAAGAAATGTTAATATGATGCCCTTAGGATAAACATTGCTTCACTGTGTTTTTAAGCTGTCCATTACTTTCCTTAGAGAAATAGAAAGAAATATATTACTAAGAAGCAGAATGATTCTACAGCGTGGTTAAGATCAGAAATAATCTGATGGTGGGGGAAAAAATCCCCACATTTTTCTCCCAAAATACATTTTTAATTGGGAACAGAGCAGTACAGAGATCTAGGTGCAGATAAATTAAGTTTTCCTGTCTTCCTAGGGCACAACAGAAAGGTTTTATTGTTGACTAACATCTTTTAGTACTTTAATTATCAGAACAGAAAAGTGCTCCATTACTCCTTGCACGAAAACAAAACCCTAAGTGAATTATTCATAAAATAATAATTTATCCATAAAATCTGAATTCCAGCTGGAGAGAGTTGTGAGAGAAGTTTAACTTGCACCTAGAACGATGCTGAAATCTGTGAGAGTCCCAGGTCCAAATTGCTTTGGTGTCCCTGAGTAACTCAGGGATTATTTCTCAGCTCTTTAGACCTGTAGGTGTTTTCTGTCTCTCCATTCCCTTGTGAATCCCAGTTTTAGGGCCAGGCATGGCCCATATTCCCCAAACATGAATGCATTACTACTGCTGGGTATTTCTTATTTGCATGGCTTTCCCTCCCTCCGAATTCTCACGGTTTCCCGAGTCAGCACAGGAGGAAGGTGGGAATGCCCTCGTAAGCAAATTGTTTGTTCTCAGCGTTATTTTTACTGCTGAGGTGCCTTTGCTGACTCAGAAGAGCCTCATAATTCTGCCTTTTCCATTCAACCACCATCCTTCCAGTCAGAGCTCTCCTGCAGAAGGAAATTAGAGGGGCAAAAAGCACCAGCAGGAGATGTATTGTTTATTTATATAAAAAAGCAATGATCATTCAGCTGTAAATAAATACAGGACCCTGATCAGCCACGAGGTTCAGCCACTCTGGAGATAAAGGAGAGCTGATCCCATCTTTAGCCAGAGGTTTATCTCCTGTGGCAGCAGCTGCACACACTGATAGCCCTTTTCCTTTCCATCACCACAGAATCACAGAATCACTGGGTTGGAAGAGACCTTCGAGATCATCGAGTCCAACCCAGCCCCAACACCTCAACTAAACCCTGGCACCCAGTGCCACATCCAGGCTTTGTTAAACACACCCAGGGATGGTGACTCCACCACCTCCCTGGCCAGGCCATTCCAGAACTTTATCACTCTTTCTGGAAAAAACTTTTTCCTGATATCCAACCTATATTTCCCTTGGTGCAGCTTGAGGCTGTATCCTCTGGTTCTGTCAGTGCTGCCTGGAGACAGAGCCCAGCCCCAGCTGAGCACAGGCACCTTTCAGGGAGCTCTAGAGAGTGATAAGGTCACCTCTGAGTCTCCTTTCCTCCAGGCTCCACCATGAGCTCATCAAAACCATTCATCTACTGGTCAATGTTCTGCTATTTCTGTTATCACTAAGCAGCAAAACCTGCAGGTGATGGTGGATTTCCAGACAAGGAGAGTGGGGGGAAAAGAAGAAAAAAATCCCTTGGAGCTGGTTTCTGTCAAAGGGTGAATTAGAGTGTGGCATAAACAAACAGCCCAACACGTTCTCCTGTTTACACGGGACCAGAGAATGTTTGTAAGGCTGAGTCCTGAGGGAGACACTCAGAGTAAAAATGTCCAGACTTCCCCTGCTCCAGGTCCAGAACTGCAGGGGGAAAGGGAGGGAACAACGAGTGCTCTGAGAAAGGAATTGTGCAATAGGAAATTGCTGTTGTTCCATTTTGCACCATTTTGTGCAAATGTGCTGATGGGAGGTTTTATTTGCCTGCCTGGAGACAGTTCAGCAGATTTCTGGAGGTTTGAGTGCCTCCATAAGGGTGAAAGAGGTGCTGTAGCTGCCTCAAATTTGTTTCTTTTTTTTCTTCTTCTTCTTCTCCTCTTGGATTCTCAGTTTCACAAAGAATAAGTCCAGTTTTTTATAGAAAAGCAATTTAATTACAACAAGCTTTTACCTAGTGGAAGTGAGTCTTCCTGCTTCAGTCTGGGGTTGTGTTCTTGAAGAAATTTCTTGTCTTATTGGTCTGCCTTGCTTTTTGGAGATATTGGGCCAATTATCCAAGAACTCCATGGATCAATCCCCATGAGCTTCCACTATCACAAATTCAAAATACAGACAAGGTGGCTTTCTCTTCTAAGAGATCTAAAGGTCTAAGAGCTGCTCCAAACTTTTTCTCCTGTTCCTGGAACTGCACCAAGCAGAGGCTCTGGAAGCCACAGTTTGTCCATGATCAGCTCCTGAGGCTGCCCAAGGAAAACCATCCCCCTCCTTCAGGGATTAAATAGATTTTCCTGTGGTTTGAGCCTGAAATCAGGAATTCAGTCTGGAGGCAGCCTCTTACTCCTGATTTCATTTTTCAGTCTGGAGTCAGGGTCTGCACATCAAACTCCAGAGTGAAAAATTCTGTGCAGACCCTGACTCCAGCTTGAAAACTCCAGCAGAAAGTTCAAGGAAACATTTGGAAACGAGGATTTCTCAGCTAATGGTCCTTATTTGGATCCCCTTTGATCAAGGATAATGATGCTTAAAAGAGTATTTGGATAGGGAGTTTTTAAGTGGAAATCATATTTAATGTTCCCACCGCTGCTTCTTATGGGAAAAAATCCCACACAGCAGGGACATGGAGGTTTCCTGCCATTCTCTGAGGTGGAATTTTGTGCTCTGCTATTTATTGACTTGCTTGGTGCTCTGAGATGGAAACATTATCAGACTCATCACCCTGGGACAGATCAAAGGCAGCAGCTCAGGCTCCTCCCTGGGGTGAAGATAAAGTGCTGCACTTGACCTGTGCCTGGAATGTGGGATGGGGTCAAAATGCAGGAAAATAATAATAATAATAATAATAATAATAATAATAATAATAATAATCCTTCCTTTCCACCTCTATCTTTGGAGGCTCCTGCACTAAACAAGGCAGGGACTCGACTTTCAGACATTTCTGCAGGTAAAATGTAGGAGAAGCTGGATGATCATTGCTTTTTTTCCTTCTACCACAAAGACCTCCTTTTCTGCAACTCAGGCAAATTCAGGAAGACACAGACACTAAACACCTTCAATACCCTTTTAATTTGCTGCCTCCCAGACTTTTCCTTCCAACCAACAAAATAAGCATCTTTTCCCACCGCAATATTTCCTTTTTTTTTTCTTTTTCCCTTGAAAACTTATACTGCCTTTAAAAAAAAAGGCTGTAGGACTGAAGGGAGCTGTCTGTTCCCAGCTCAAACAGCAGTCTCCGCTGTCTGAGCGATTTTAGGAGTTTTTCCACCCCACTGCTGCTGCCTGAGCTGGTGACCAGTGGCAGTGGGAAGCACAGCAGGCAGCTCTGGAGCAGTGGAGACACAATCCCACCTTCCCTCTCCCCCTCCACTCATCACAGACCCCCTCCTCCAGCACTGCCTCTGCCTTTTGTTGTGATTATGAGCTCCAGGGCTCTGTTGCTCTGCAGTAAATCACTCCCAGCAGCCCCCAAAAGGAATAATTTGGGCAAGTCATGCTGCAGCTGGTGTCCTGGAGAGAGGCTGTCTACAGACACCTTTGTGGGTTGCCTCTTCTACTTCCTGAGCATGAGAAGCTCTCATTTCAGCTCCTGAGCTTATTGCAGCTCCTGGGTACCTGCCTGACCTAATTTAGAACACTGAGAGCTGCTCTGATTCATCTCCTCAGGAAATTTGGGCTCTCCAGGCTTGGCCAGCTGTACCTGTTTCCTCTGAACAAGCTCTGACCAAAACAGAAATGGTCCATTCCTGGCACTGCTGTTGCTCAAGAGCCTCAGAGCTCCTGCAAAAGGGAAAAGTGTTCAGTGTTGGCCACAGTGATGCAGGAATAATAAATGCATAATACAAGTAGCTCTGAAGGGAAAGCCTTAAAAATGTGTGGAGTTGAAAGGTGGCCTGCAAAAGCTGCACCATTTTAGCACCATCTCAACTCCCTGCCTTCATCTCTGTGGTCCCAGTTTTATCAGGAATAAAGGCAGGCAATGCCATTAGAGTTGTCATTTGTTTGCTGACAGATCCCCAAGATACATCCAGGGGAAGAGAAATGAGCAACAAACTGATTTCTTACTGCATTTTGAAACTACCTGAACCCAAATCAAGCACTTCCAACCCTCCCTGACTCTGGGTTTGAATGCACACATGAAGAACTTTTCCAGACAAAGGGTCTGTGTTATCTCAGCCTGTCTGTGCTCCCAGCTGGTTGTGCTCTGAGACACCAGATCAGGGCTGCAGATCTACCTGGGAAATCACCTGTGGGAAGGGGAGCTCATGGCAGGCTCAGTACTGCTGCCTGAAATGTTTATTTGGGTTTATTTGGTTTTATTTGGGTTTATTTGCTTCACAGACACTTTCTGTGTCCAAGCCCATCTTTCTCACCAGAAAGAGGCACCGAGGAACACGATGGGAGCAGCACAAACACTCCTGGCAAGCAGCTGCCAGGACCTGGCTGAAGCAATCCTCATTTGCTGTTGGTGTTTTGCTGAATTCTGACCAAACCTCACCTGCCCCCATGCAGGTTTGTGCTGCCTGGGCTGCTCAGAGGGATGGATGGCCAAGGCACAACAGATCCACTGGCCAGACTGGAATAATTCAGGGTTAAAAGCAAGAAATATCCTTTTTTGTGTGCCCTGCTGCCCATCCCCTGGTCCAGAGGCCGAGCCATCCCATCCTGCAGGGCACTGCCAGCTTGGGATGGGCAGGGGCAGGAGGGTTGCTGATACCTGGGAAGGGAAGCCTTGCCCCAGCCCTTGGAACAGAGCTGATTTACTTGGATTACCTCAATCTTTTAATTACCCTGTGTTTTCCCTCTCAAAGCCGTGGGTCCAGTTTATCTGGCTGTGATTCCTGAGTTGTTTTCCTGATTCTTGGCAATTCAGAGCTGCAAGTCTGTGCCTCTCCTGCAGGACAAGGAGAGGTGAACTTTGTGTCTTGGCTGCTGCCAGGGCCATTATGGAGAATTTGAGGTGATTCATTACTTAAAGACTTCTGGGCCCATTCCCCAAACTTGGAAGGAATTCTGGGCACTCTGCCTGCTCTACCCAAATTTGTGGTGGTTTCCCAGAATGCAAAATTGAGCACAAGGCACATCAGGGTGTGCTCTGAGAGGATAAGTGAGTTGGAAGGCAAAGATTCTTTTTTGTCTCCTAATTCCTTTGTCTGGTATTTCTTGACAAGGTAACCCAGCTCTGGAAATAAATTGAATTTACTGCAGCCTCGCATAGGAATGAAATTGTTTTATTCATGTGCTGTTTGTGGCCTTAAAGAACCTTTTTGCTTTCATGGATTTGTATAAAAATTCCTGGCTGGAATGGTGTCAGAGATGAACAGGATTTACTGCTGCAGCTCTTGTGGTCAGAACTAATTACCAGCTGCATTGTCTCAGATCTTAACTGTGCCTCTGGATGAAGACATTCAGACAGAAATTTTGTTCATTTGGTTGGCTTGGGGTTCCCATCTTCAAGGTGGAAAATGAAAATTAACCTCCAGCAGAGGAAAAAGCCTTGGAGAAAGTAAAATTTGTTTTCATAGAGAGAGATGCTGCTGAAAAACCAGCAGCTTGTGGAACTGTTTGCTTGTAGATAAGGAAATTTTGCTGGTGGCAGTGAGAGAGATGGGCTGAGAAGGGCAGGTTTGGAGAAAATAAAATTGGAATTAACTTGGAGCAGAGCATTTGCTTACCTGATCCATTGGGATGCTGAGTGACTTCGAGGTTTTAGCCCATTTCTAGTTGTGAATTGTCACTTTGCTCATTTAAAAGCAGGCTGAACATAAAAAACTCTTTTTTTTTTTTTCCTTAATTCATAAATGACAGCAGGTGATCAGTCCATTAATGGACGTGCCTGGACAAAAACTTCCTGGGATGACCCGTGATGAACTCCAGGTGATTCTGTCGGGTATTTCTTGGCCATTTGGAATGGTCTACAGGAGATGAGAGGAAGGTTTTAGTACTCATGTCACACTCAGCACCAGTCAAATACAAGTGGCAAAGTCCAACCTCCTTGGTGGCAAAGCCCCAAGCAGATCTGAGATTTCTGGGATGATTTTTCTGCATTTTGAAGTGACTATAGCTTTTTGTTTAATATCACATAATTTTTATCTTTCTTCGCTTCAAAACCAATCCACTGGTCCTTTAAAATACTTGTATTTCACCATCAATTTCCAGCTGCATCTGAATTCCTCACAGCTCCCAGGGACACTGGGGAAAGGGATATTCCTGCCTTGGATGTGATCAGGTGTTGCTTAGTTTTGAAACCCATTTCAAAGCAATGACTTGTGCTGTGGAAAATTTGCCTTTTTCCCTTTAAAATCAGTGCTTGCACTTGGGAAGCTCCATTTTAATCTCATATCCCAAGCAGGAGGTTCTTGGAATTGTGCTAATTGGCAGTGGCAGCATCAAAGAGAAAATGTTTTTTAAGAAACATGTATTTTTTAAAATATATATATTATATACATAATAAATAAATTATATCATTTATGATAATTTTAAAAATATATATATTTATCAGTTTTAGGATGAAAAGTGGCATTTTGCTAAGAAAGAGAGTAATGTTATTCCTTCAGTCAAGCAAAAGCTCTCAGTCTGTACAAAACCTTTGAATCACTTTTAATTCATTTTTTTAGAAGAAAAGAGATCTCTAATGCAGGAAGTTCTCCTGTAATATTAAGGGAAAGAGCAGGTATTTGTCTTTAGAGGAGATTTATGTGCTTTGGGAAAGTTGAATTTAAGTTAGAAAACATTTATACCTTTACTGTTTGGTGCAATAAAAGCAAGATTTTTTTTTCTTTCTTACAAGGAGGGATCTGAGTAATCTCAGACTCTCTGCTCTGGGTACTTTCATTTCCAATCTTCTCAATTTCAACCAGGATTTTCCATGAGGGAACTCTCCTGCTCCATGAACTGCCTGGGATGATATGGATGGGAAGTTTCTCCTCAATATCAGGAGAATAAATTTTCATGTCTGAATTTCTAGACCAAACTTCAAATGTCCTTTCATCTCTGTATTCACTTAAAAGCACAAACTTCCAGTGAAACACCTCCCACTCATTCACAAACCAGCTGAATATTACAATTTAACAGGGAAATGTCAAGACCAAGCTGATCTTTCCTTGAAAAAAAGCCCATTTGGAAAGGTTTGCTTAAAAGCTAATGTTCCATAGGGATTCTGAAGAAGCTGAGATCTGAATCTCAGCCACAGGACACAGCCAAAGAAGATGATCTCAAAGAAAACTGGTGGCCTTTTTGGGTTCTCTTTTGGAGAACCAGTCTGGAACTGGCCTGATGAAGTTTATAACTATGAGTACCCTTGTTTTAATTTAATATTTGGGCTTTTTCTCCAGATACCAGGATGAGACATCACTGCAGAGTAATGCAAAACAGTTAAACTAACAAGTGCAAAGGCCATTTATATTCTATATGAAAAATAAGGAAATATTTCTCTCTTTCTCTCTTTCTCTCTTTTTCTCCTTTTCTTTCTTTTCTTTCTTTCTTTCTTTCTTTCTTTCTTTCTTTCTTTCTTTCTTTCTTTCTTTCTTTCTTTCTTTCTTTCTTTCTTTCTTTNTTTCTCTCCTTCCTCTCTTCTTCTCTCTCTCTTTCTCTCCTTTCTCTCTCTTTTTCTCTCTTTCTCCCTTTCCTTTCTTCTTCAGAAACTTGACATTTGAGCCACAGCAATAAAAAAATCAGAGCAAAAGGCACCACAATGCATTGACAGCTCTGGAAAGAAAAAACCCAAAACACTTTCTAAGTCTCGGGGACAGCTTTCACTGTAAATAAAAATAAAAAAGAGCAGAAATTAATGTTTGTGGTCAGTCCCCAGCAACCACACTCTCTAATGCAAAGCAATTGCATTTTTACCTGAAATCTGTGACAGATAGCTGAGGCACTAATGTTTTTCTCTGTTAATAAGCTGGATATGGAACAGAGCTCCTTTAGAATATGTACGGTAAAGTGGAAATGCATGCTTTGGTGACTGCTATAAAGCAGGCCAAAGATATGTCAAGTCCAATTAATGTCAATAAGGAACATCTGTATTTAGGCACCCAAGTTACTTAATGCAAACATTTCATAATTATATACTATAGCACACATGGAGCATTATGAGATGTGGTGTCCCAGTGTGAATAATATTCACATTTTTCAGATCAGTCAGCAGTCTTGGTCTGGCTTTGGCTCAGCTTGCAGTCTCCCTGTAAGAGCATTTCTTTATAATATTGAATTAAGTACAATCCACATTTTTTCTCTTATCTGTGAAATCTTGTGGTTGTGGCTTGACTGTTTTTATAAAATGAAAGATCCAAGTGCATGTAAAGCTAGGGGTTTGGGGG
>VZRH01001121.1:531310-586401 GCA_013397555.1 Urocynchramus pylzowi | reverse complement strand
TTTTTTTTTTATTCCTGAGACATCTGGGTTTTTTCTTATATGCCTGAAGTCTGGAAGGAAAGGTTCAAGTGGATGAAGCAGAGCATGAAAGGCTCAATGTCTAAAAGGATTCTTCATCTCCCAGGCAAAAAAAAACAGCAAAGGAGCAGAACAACAGCAGGAACCTTTTCCCCCACCTGAATTAGTGTGAAAAACACCTTAGCTGAGGCAGAGGCTGGAAGAGATACCAGCATTTCCAGTCTGGGAATCTCAAAACTTCCTAAATACTTGTAAATTCAAAACCAGCCGTGCAGCAATTGTTTAAACAAATGGGGCAGCCACTGTAACTCTGCTGCCACCCACACGTGGCTCTGCACCCCAGGATGGGTTCCTGGAGCTGGGGGAGCTGCTCAGGTGGGGCTCTGGAGATGGGAGTTTGGGCATTTTAATCCCCAGTTTAGAGGAGCTGCTAAGAAAAGATGGAAAATTCATCTGGTGCTTGATGGGAAACACATCCCAGGCAGCAGAGTGCTCTCCTTGCTGGGAGGGGCTTCTGCCAGGAGCTCCCTGGAGCCCCCCAAGTCCCTGGGGACAGAAAAGGCTGCAGGTGCTGAGGCAGGAGCTGGTCTGAGCCCCCAAAAACTCCCTTAGACAAGGGGCAGGAAAAGCTGCTGAAGATGTCATGGTAGATAACTGGGCAGCCTCACCTGATCCAACAAGTGGAGAAAAATCCAGTCCAGGAAGAAGCAGGTGTCAAAATGAGCTCAGAGAAAATGGAATATCAGCCACTGGGTGACAGTTCTGCCCAAGGATCAGCCACCAATCCTTGAGTCTCCTTCACCCAAAAATCCTGGCAGCCTTTCCCAGCCCCACCTGCCAAGAGGAGCTCTGCTCTGAGCCAAGCTCCCACACTGTTTTTAGCAAACTGCCACTGCCACCCCACCTATTTGAAGAAACATCCAAGCCTGAATACCCACTTCCCACTCTGGATGTGTTGTGTCTTGTCTGGCTTTTTTTTTTTTCCTCTTCCCTTGTGCCTTTGGAATAGAATCACTTCAGGGCAGCCTCTACTCATCTCTCTGGCACTTGACCTGTTGTTCCTCGTGTATTCACTGTTCAGAGCCCCTCTGTGAACTTCACTGAGATCATGCCTTGGTCTCCTGTGATTAATAGTGCTCCAATCAATCACCTTGGCTTGTGTTCAGGAGAGAGGAATGCACAGTCACATCAAAATTCATCTAAGTGCTTTAAAACATCTAAAAGAGGCCAGGTCCTGAAAGGATCAGAAGTTCTGGATATTGGCTTTTTTAGCAAGTTTATTTTTTTACCAGTTTAGTCCTGGAAACTCTTCCAGTTACACATGGAAATTAAAAGTTTGGGGCAGGGAGAATTATGAATCACTTAGGGTTGAATAGGGCTGTGCAGACCATGGTGCAGAGCTCAAATCAAGGTCTTAATGCAAATGTTGCTGCCTCAATTTCTTGATATAATTAATGATGGTGGCACATTTTTGCTAATTGAGAAGAATTCTGTGTGATTCAAAGCAGAAATAAAAGGAAGTAGGGAGGAAGAGGGAGGAAGAGGAGAGGACACTCTCCCAGCCTGACTGGACATGGACTGGTGGGGCAATGGAAGACCTAAACACCATCAGGAGGCAGCCAGGAACAGCTTTTCCAAGTCTTGCCTAAGGAATCTGTTCTAAAATCTTATTAATGACTAATGGGATTCCTGTATCTTCCTCCCACGCACCTCTCTGAACCTACAAATAACAGGATTTGTGTGCCTGCCCTCCTACACGCCTCCAACCCTCCAAGAAAGGCTTTGGGAAGAAAACAACCTTCAACGTGTGCACGTTCTAATTATGAGCAGGCAGGAGGAGAGCTCCCATCCCAGCTGGCTGAGATCCAGGGATCCCAGCACTGGGATGGAGAGGGCCTGGAGCCAGAAGAACATGAGAGGTTTCTGACAAGTTTGAGGGGAAGAGTGATGGCAGGAAAGGAACTGCACATCCCTGAGTGCCTGTGAGTGGGAGTGAAGGACAGTGGTGTGGCTGAGCCAGGATGAACAGGGAGCTCTGCAGCCCTGGGTCTGCTGGGAGAGATTTCCAGCTTGACCTGGGTGAGATTCACTCCAGGGCAGGTGAGGGGAAAGAAAAGGGGTGAGGAGAGCATTCCCCAAAGCCCAGATCCCATGGGGTGGTCTCTGCCCCAGCTTGGACAGATGGGATCCCTTTTTGCTCGGACATCCCACGTGGAGCTCCATCCAATGGCAGCACTGGGGCAGAGTGGGTGCCCCATTCCCCCTGATTTCCTTATTAAACACGGGGGCAGAGCCCCACGGGGTGTCCTGGGTATCTCAGCACATCAGGCACAGCTCCACGGGGTGCCAGGACTTGTTTTGCCATCTGATAGCAACGGGGAGGGTGACTGGGAATGCATTGCAGTGCTTTGAGATCCTCACTACAAACAAATCACCTGGACCAAAAAAACCCAACAACAAACAGTCACAAACCTGCCTGTGTCCAGGTTTGGCTGCTCAGATGGAACTTGTCTTGCTCACGTCCTATAAAACTGTTTTCAGCTTTCTACCGATGTGTTTTTTTAATATCAGTGTTGTTATTTTTTTATTTCTTTTTGGTAGCTATTAAAATCCCCAAATAGCTTTTAAAAGTTTCTCTGGGGACTTGCCCTTCCAACTCATTTATCTTAATTTTGAAGATGGAGACAAACTTCTTATTTATGTTTCAAAGATGACATGACATCAAAGAGTTTGAATATTAAATGCCTTAATTACAGATGAAGGCTGATAAAACAAGATCACCTCTGGAGTTTTATTAAACAGGAATTGCAACTACATTCACAGAGATTTAGGACTACACCAACCTAACCTCAAGTAGCAAAAGATTATTTTTGGAGAGGGAGAATAACATTTTTCTCGCTTGTATAACTCCAGTGTACAACTGCAAATTGCTACCTACAAAACCAGCACTCTGAAATTATCCATCACACACTGACCATGTTGCTTTTCTTGCTGGGCTCTGAGTGGGTTTGTGAATTTAGGAAGATTTTTGCCACAACCAGAGTGTCACAGGCAGAATTCAGAGATGTATTTCCCCAAGGAGTCCCACTTTTCCTTGGGCAGGTTAAAAACGAGGCTTTATTTGCTTTTCTGACCCTTATTTCACCCTCACTCAGTGGCTGCCCTGAGTGCTTGGAGTTTGACAGAATTTTAGCTGCTGGAATTGCAGGGGGACACCAGAGGAAAAGCTGGTGCCAACTCCTAGGACTGCAAACACTGATTCTCAGTGGAGGGAACACCATGAGGGGAACTTATCACAAAACCTCAGTGATTTTCCTTGGCTGTGTGGGAGTTCTTAAATCAGCTGGGGAATTGTTGCTCACTTAGGACAAAACTTTCTGTCAGGAGAGGACTGAGGAGAATCATGTTTGTGGTGGGGGGTTTGGGTTTTTTAAGCCTCAGATGACAAGCAATTAGCAGAGTCTGTCAATATTCACATTACACTGGATTCATCATTTGGGGCTTTGGTTTGTCCAGTCCTGAGCAAGGTATGAACCCAGCAGGTTAAAGGAGTCTCCTCAGGGCAGCCAGTCTGGGTGTATAAGAGGCTTTGATTATGTGCAAATCACTCTTTTACAGCAAAAGTACTTACAGAAGCTCCCAGAGTCATTTCCACTCAGAACCTAGAGATTTCCAAGGATCCCATCCAAAACTCTGCAGGATCAAGCTTTGTACCTGCCCTTCCTGGTGCAAGGTAAGTTATAATTGTACCCCTTTTAACTTAATGAAGTTTTGGCAGGGAGAGTTTAGAACAGTCTCATTTTCCAGTGAGTTCAGCCTCAGGTGTGCCCGGGTCTGTCAGGGGATGGGAGAGCAAATGTCCCGCAGCACGTGCACGGCTCACAGGCACACAAACCCGTGACAAATGAAACCTTCAGACTGCTGAAGATCACAAAGGACCTTCACAAAGACCTCACAAAGGTGGGAGGTCTTGGACCAAAATAATAAAAGTCACTTTTGCTGTTTTCTAATGATTTGGGTTGTCCTTTTTGCAGCTGGTACCCCAAGGACTGAGCTGGGAGCTGCTCTGATGGGGTGACCCAGGTGGTGCTGGAGAGTGTCCAGGGAAGGGAGCAGAGCTGGGGAAGGATTTGGGGCAGCTGGAGGAGCTTGGGGGGCTCAGCCTGGAGAAAAGGAGGCTCAGGAGGGACCTTCTGGCTCTGCACAGCTCCTGACAGGAGGGGACAGCTGGGTGATGTCACAAGGAAAAAGTGACAGGACAAGAGGAAACAGCCTCAGGCTGTGCCAGAGGAGGTTTAGATTGGATTTCACCAACAATTCCTTCATGGAAATGGTTGTCAAGCTCTGGAATGGGTTGCCCAGGGAAGTGGTGGAGTTGCCATCCCTGCAGGGATCAGAAGCTGTGCAGTTGTGGCACTCAGAGTTCAGTGGTGGGGTAATGATTCCATAAAATGATTCCATAATTCTGGAAATTCTAAATGATTCCTAAATGATTCCATAATTCTGGGATTCTGGAAAAGGTTTTAAAGCACAGAGCCCCAGATTACAGAGGCACTTATAGATGGCTTAAACAGCTCAATTGTCATCAGCATTCCAAGATTTGAAAATCCTCATTTTCTTTTCCCTGCTTTTGGCCAAGGTCAGAAGCTGAAGTTTCACTGACCTTTCCTGATGCCTGAGTGTGAAATCCCCTGCTCTGCAGCATTGTCCCAAAAAAGCCAAACCACTGAGGAAGATTTTTCCTGTACTCACTCTTTTGTTCTGCACTTCACACAGTAGCAAGAGCATTTCAGCAAGGAACCTGGATGTAAGGCTTAGTTTTAACTTGCTGGTGACTAATTTTAACCACACTTGATGATAACAATTACTTTCAGCACATATTATCCCATATTTATGAGCTTAATAAGTTGCTATCCATTCCTTCTATTTTAAGGTAGCTATGAAGTCATCTTTCATTGATATTTATTTTTTTTCTTCAAAACCCAGAGATGTTTGGGAAGATTCATCATGATTGAATCCCTAAGAGAGCAGCTCTGGGAATTCTGGGTGAGTTACACCAAAAACAACATCCAGAGATGACAACCACCAGGGTGTTTTCCTTCTGGGAAGAACCCAGCTTTCCAGTGGAGCTTTTTCTCCATATAGAGTCGTATATTTGAGTAGGGCTGGATGGTGCAAAACCCTTTAAATCTGGCTGGGTACAGCCATGAAAACACTCTGGGATCCTCCTTCCAAAAAAATAAGCCAAGTCCTGGCTGGCTCAGCAACAATCCTGACCCTTTTATTTCTCTTCTTGCTGTAGGGTTTATTGTCCTGCACACTTGAGAATTCCTTTGTCCTTCCATGGTGAAGGAGATGAGGAGCACAGGGACTGGTGCTGCCCTGTCCAGGGGAGCCCCTGCTGGTGCCAGCTCCCTCTCTGCTGTGCCTGCAGCTGTGGCATCTCCAGGGACAGGCAGTGGCAGATCCCAGGAATGTCCAGCCCCAGTGCCCCTGGCACATCCCACCTCCCAGCCTGTGCTGCCTAAATGGCTCCAGCCTGAGTAATCCCGTTCCAATTGCAATTTGCATAATTGCCTCCTGCTTTCAGATCTCCTGCAGTTCCTTTTAGGTTAAATCTTGTTGTCTCCTTATCCAAGGTGGTTGTTTAATGCTGCAACTTGCTTGAAAACGGCAACATCTTCTGCCCCCCTTCCCCGAGCCAGCTGCACTTCCAAGGGTGGGGACACGTGTGCCAGTGCACTTGAAAATTAAGGTGTTTTGGAAAGAAAGCACCACAGGCTTGCTATCAACATGCACAGCAATAAATCAGGGCCAACATCTCCTCCCCAGAGCTCCCAGTGCAAGTCAGAGGTGCCAGTGTTCCTTGGGGAGCTCTGATTTTGCTGTCACAGCCTGGATTTCAGTCCAGGCTCTGGACTCCTGCCTGGGTGGGCAGCAGGAGCTCAGGGAGCCTGGATTCTGTGTCAAAAATCTGAGGGATGACTGCCCAAGGTGTGAGCACACCCCTGGGCACTGCCAGCCTGGCCACAAGGTCAGAGCTGAGCAGGGAGCTGGAAAAGAGGTGGAGCTGAGCTGATCCAGCACCTTCAGTGCCCACTGGCACCCCTAAAATTCCCTTTGGGATCCATTTCAGGGCAATTCTGACTGCAGCTCAGGGCTCTCCCTGAACCAAGCAGGTTCCTTGGTGATGGAATCCTCTTCCTGCCTGCTGAGCTGGCATCAGATGGATCTGATTTTTAGCTGGCAGCAGCTGGGGGCACAGCCTGGACAGAAACCCTGCCTGAGTGGGGGAATGTCACCTCTCTGTGCTGGCCTTTGCAAAGCAAACATTCCCCAAGGAATGGTGTGGCAGAGAAAAGGTGGTGCCCTGGATGCAGGAAATGATTCTGAACCTTTCCTGGCGTGCTCCTGTCCCTTGGGAGGTTTGTAACAAGGCAGGAGCTTCACCTTCACCAGCTGATGATCAAATCTGCTCCAAGAGCAGCACAAGCAAAGGCACATTTGGTGTGTTGGCCTAGGAAACCTCACAGGAGACAAATCCATGAATATAAAGAACTTTAAAATTACTTTAAAAATGCCTTTTAAAATTACTTTAAAATGCCATTCCTTCATAGAGAACAACAGCAACACAAAAAATGCCTGTGAGGATAAAACAATCAGTTTTGTGGAGTTTAAGTGCCAGTGCTTGGTTCTCATCTACCTTGCACTCCACCTGGTTGTGCTGTTGACCACGAAGCCCCAGCCTGTGAGGTTATCTGGAAAACAGGAAATAGCTTGTGACTAATTCCCTCTCCATGCGCTGTGAGTCAGAAATCTTGGCGACAAGGAAAAAAAGAATAGGGGGGGAAAAGAAGAGTAGACCAAAAAAAAAAAGTTTCCTGGGCCAGAGAAAGGAAAAAAAGGAAGTGATTTTCCCCTTTAGAGCCTTGTGTGAGAGTGCTCAATGTCAAAGACAGGTGTCCCATGGCTGGCACAAGAAGCCACAAATGGCATTTTGAGCGGTATGATTGCTTCTGGTTCAGCTAATTTGACTAATTAATACATAAATACCACCTCAACATGTTGATTTCACCCTTCTTCAAAACGTGCTTCTGGGGCAGGAGGGTTTGTGCCAGGCTTTATTTACCCAAGATCTCTCCAGGAGGCAAAAAAAGAAAAGAAAAAAAAAAAAAAAGAAGAATAAACTAGCTCTCTTTCAAGTCCTGCTTGCTCAAGTTTTGATTCAGATTTAAGTTTGTCTTCTCCAAATTATCTTGCAATTATCAAATTTTCCTTTTTTACAAGAATTGTTACAAGAGCAAAGCTTTCTATTTGCCATGAGGGGAGCCTCATCAGTTCCCTTTTTCTGGTCTCCCACTCTGTTTTTTTTTACTCATCTATCTGAATTATAAGACAAACTCAGTAACATTTTTGAGGGAGACACANTTTTTTTTTTAAATTTTCCTTTTTTACAAGAATTGTTACAAGAGCAAAGCTTTCTATTTGCCATGAGGGGAGCCTCATCAGTTCCCTTTTTCTGGTCTCCCACTCTGTTTTTTTTTACTCATCTATCTGAATTATAAGACAAACTCAGTAACATTTTTGAGGGAGACACAAAGCCCTTAACTGTGGGAACGGGGAAAATTGTGTGCTGCAGCTCTGGACCATCAAGGACAAACCCCTGTTTTGCAATATAATCACCCAGTACCTCAGCTGCCACTTGGCAGGACTGAAATCCCCTCCTCAACAAGATTTTCATCCCTATTTGTAGTTCTGTCATCTGCTGGGTGTCCCAAGGGAGATGCAGAAGTTGTTTATGAGCAGAGTCCAGCGGCATTTCTGTGCTGCTGAAATCTCCTGCCCTAAACCCCCCAGACTGAGGAGGGGTTCCCTGCCCAGGTCTCCCAGGTTCCTTTCACAGCTCTGCCAAGGATGTGGTGTGACTTAAATTCAATCAATTAACTTTTCAGTGCCTCAGCAGTGCAGGGCATACATTTCCTGGGGAGGGGGAGTTGAAGGCTCCTTCTGCAGCTTTGTTAAGTGCTTTAAAATACCGAGGCAGAGGCAGCAGAGAAATGCAAAGAGCTCTGGGGTTTTGTGATCTCAGAGGCAGCAAGTCACTCTGCAGGGTGGAAAGAGACATTTGACATTTGGGCTGAGAGCAGAGCTGTGCTGGCAGGGTCCTTATTCTCCAAATGGATGCAGAACACAAAACCCTCCCGTGGAAAGGCTGAGGATGATCCCAAAACAAGGGGATGGATACAGCTTTTCCCCTTGGGAAAGCACCAGTGCTCCCCAAATGCAGAATTCTCTGCCATGGTCTCAGTCCCTGATTCCTCTCCCACTGCAGGAGTGTTTTGGGATTTCACCAATGAAACATCACAAGATTTGGCATCCCCAGGCAGGCAGCAGAGGAAGGAGGACTCAGGCCATGCTCTGGCTGCAGGGGATTGAAGAAGAGCAGAGGGAGGGACAGAAGGGGCACACTGCAAACCCTGAACAGCACCAGGGCTGGAATTAAAGCCTATTTCCCTGATTCCAGCAGCACTTTCAGCAGGCAGAAATCCATGCTTACATGTGGCTGTCTTGAGAGCTACTGGAATTGCTGCACACACAAGAACTTGGGACTTGGAAGAGTTAATTAATCTTGTGCTTGCACAAATTAAATTCTTGGGGTTTAATTCAGTCCAATAGGTCCATATTTCATAGTTTCTGAAATTAATTTGGATTTATATTTGACAGAGGCTTTGCCTGCTAGGTGATTTTTGGAGTGATAAGGTCAGTGCTGCTCAGGTACTTGGGATGTTGTTGAGTAAAGAGCAACAGCTCTGTCACTGACTTGGGAGGCAAACCTGGCTGCTGCTGCAGGCTGGACCTGAGTGCAGTTTGGGGCCATCAGCCACCACAGAAAAAGGGGTTTGAAACCCCCCTCACTGCTGGAGAGTGAATCAAATGCCTCATGCACCAGAATTATTAATTGTTAATATAAATTAAGATTAAGGTTAGTGCCTGACCATGGCACCTATCCCCATGGGACTGCTCTTACCCCTGGGGAACTTTTCCTGAGGGAGTTCCATCAGCTGGGCATGGCCAGAGCTACCCCCAGCTCCTGCCAGGAGTGGATGAAGGAATGGGACAGCTCAGGAAAAGTCATTTCTTGTCCCCTGGTGATCCTGAGGGAGTGTCCCACGTGTGTCTCTATTTTCCCTGTGTCTTGGTGAGCCCTTGGTGCAATGCCACAACTCCTGATCTCACTCCAGCTCCCTTCTGGCATGCAGGGAATGCCAGGAGAAGACCAGAGCTCACCTTCTCACCAGCCAGGGAATGACTCATGCTCACAGAGAGAACTGGATTTATCTGGGTGCTTATGGAATCTCACTGCACCATCAAAACACAAATGAGAGGCCTGACCCACCTCCCCTTCTGCAAGTCATCATAAGCCCATTGAAATCAATTAAGTTAAATATATGAAATTAAGATGAGGCCTGAAGTCAGGAATCTGAGCTACTTAGACCTAAACCACTGCAAGGCTTTTATATATAGGAGATTTTCCAACCCCTGAAAACTGTAGGTTCCTTATCATTGCTGTCAAGGAGCAACTCAGGCAGAATAAATCTTGAAAAAGTTCCTGCTTATCATAAAGCTCTCTGCACTGCTTCTGTGGTGGGTGAAAGGCCTGAGATTGAATATCCTCAGGGCAAAAAGCAGATCCTTGATGGAAAAACATCAATAAGTGTACAAAAATCTATTTTGAGGGGTATACTTTACAGCCCTGTAAGAAATTAATACCGAATTACTATAGAGGGAATGATTTGGAAGTTTTATTTTGCCACTTGTGCTTGTTTACCTTGAGGAACTTGATCAGGACGTGCCTCACACAAGGCAGGGTCAGAGATGCTCCAGCTACACACAGGCTGAAATCCAAGGCCCTCTGGAGTCAGTGGGAACTTTGCCACTGGAAGTCAACAGTTTTAGGAAGCCAACCGAGCAGAAAACCCCAAATCTAAATGGCTCAACGTATTCAGCTCTGTCAGAATGTTCAGCACTGGTCCTGCTTGGAAAATGCTTTATTGTGCCATGGAAATTTATAAGGAGAAAAGGGTGGGAGGGGAGAGGTTTGTTGTTGCCAGCTCAGTCCTTGATGGAAATCCTCCCTGGGGAAGGGAGAGGGCAGGCCCAGGGACCTGGCAGAGTCAGCCACAGAAATTCAGTCCCACAGAGTGAGACTCTCAGAAATTTCCTCAAATAAGATTCCAGCATTCACTTTCCACGAGTTTAACTCATGGGCAGGCTGGTACATCCCAGTGGCTCTGCTGAATTCAGTAATGTGGGAAGAAAGTTGCTTTTCTGGGCAAATAAAAATGTGAGGTTGTGTCCTGGGTTTACAGGGCAATGGGAAGCTCGAGATGGGCTGGGGAAGGCAAAGGAAACTCCAAGAAGAGGAAGGAAAAAGGAAAAAAAGAAGAGTCAGGAACAGAGCCATGGTTAGATACTGAGAGAAAAGTGGAAAGATAAAACCAAGTAATGGTGGAGCAGCACGTGGGCAGCTCAGGAAATAAAGCAAGACTGTGCAAGAGACACAATCCTAAAATGGGCATTCTGGAGGGGGGTGAAAAAAGAATGTAAGGTTTTAGTGTACAGCAAAAATACTTTCTGCATGCAAGCAACTGTTTTCATTAGAGAAACTGCCAGAGCCTTGGCCAGGAGGAGAAAAGGAAGGAAGAGCATAAAGACAGTTGAAAACAGCAAAAAAAAAAAACCAACCCCAGCACTGAGGGAAGAGGAGGAAGCTCAGGAGATGAGGTGTTTAGCAAGGATGAACACAAACAAGCACACACAGGGGACACTTCAGAATCAAGTGGAAAATACTCCACATGCCTTTCTCTCAAAATCCCACATATTCCTGGAGAAAACTGATTACCACCAAACCTGACCAGCTGCAGTTTTAAAGAGCACTCTCTCCAGATTGCTCAGGGTGGGACAGGCTTCCCATTTGCCTCACTTTTAGCTGGCTGGCCAAGGGAGAATGGGAAAAGCAGAGTTTCCTTTTGGCCCAGTTTTCCTTGAAGCCTGGGAGCTGAATTCCACTCCTGACTTTGAATCATTGAGACTTGCTGTTGGAGCACAGTCAAGTCACATCCCTCACCTCCCTGTGATTCAAGAAGCCTGGCTTTTAAGGGAAAAAATATGCAGAAAGAGCCCGTAAAGGCAGGCTCTGGATCCAAGAAGAGTTGTGGTGGATTAAGAGATGAAAAGTGTGGAATTCTGTGAAGATAAAATTCACAAAAGGAAGAACGTGGTGCAGCACCTCCAGTCAGATGGAGCTTTGTCCCTTTTCCTGGGCTTTTGGAGATATTTCCACTGCCTCACAAGAGGCCCTGGTTCCAAAGCAGTCTGTGGTAATGGTGTGTGAGGATGTGTGAATGCCAGCCTGGAACCAGCTAATTACCTAAATGGGGCTGGTGTCTGATGGCAATGGGGAGAAGCTTCTCCCACCTTGTAAATTCTTTGCATAATAGAGGAAATAAACCCCGTTGTTTTTATGAACTCGTAATGAAGCGAGGTAAATGGGATTCCAAGAGGTTCATTGTCCCCAGGCTGGTTGGTGCAGCTGGCCTGTTCCTGACCTGCCAGGGCACCCAGAGCAGGATGTGTCACTGCCTGCCTCAGTTTCTCCATCTGCACAACAGGGACAGTGCCTTCACCCTGCTCATGACAAGCCCTGCAAGGCTTCCCTAATTGTTGTTTGCAACACTTTGAGTGCCGTGGATGGAAGGTGTTAGAGGGGGTCATGAATCACTGCTAGGCACACGTCACTTTTTCATGGGTTTTTGGGAAGATTTTGTCATGCTGGGCACTGGGTGGCACCTCCAGGGTGTCCTTCTACTCAGATCCTCACAGTGCCTATCAAGCAGCCCTTCCAACCCTTCTCTCTCGAGGGACAGAGGATCCCTGTGCATTTGTCTGTGCCTTTATTTAATGAAGCAATTATGCCTGCTAACGACATTCTTCGAGAAACATCCTATCTAAAGTTTCCCACCATTCTTGCACTGGTAGCTTTCCCCCTTCCCTCCTCCTTTCCCTTATTAATTTATGAAGCAGCTAATTATGATCCCTGCAGGCTAAATAACTGTGCAGTTAGAGATGCACTAGATGAGTGGGTATGGCAAGGCAGCGCAGAGCATTTTTCTCTTCGCCTATTACATGTATTGTTTTAGGTAATTAACATCCACTTTGTAGTGGCAACACAGACGCCTTGCTGTCTGTACAGCTTCTTGGCTCAGCTCCTTGCAAATACTCCCTGGTACACTCCTTGCAAAACCATGTGAAGTGTTATATAATGCTCTAGGTTGAAAGGCAATTGTGTACATCCAGGTTATTAAACGGATCTGGATGTGTGTGCACAGCCAATGTTTCAGGCCTTAGCTGAGGTGCCTTCAGCTTAGGGTCACTTCAAATCACTAGAAGCAACCCAGGGAGATTTTCTCCCTTCCTCCTTTGCCTGTGCCTCCACAAGTCTCCAGTTTGTCCCTGTAAAGACCTAGGAGAATGCTGATGTTTCAGGTCAGTCCTCAGCAGTTTGGATGTTGTCCGTGTGCTCGGCACTGGACAGTCAAAACCCCAAAGCTTCTCCTCATCTGACAGATGTTCCTCTCCCCTGAAAAGTGAACCAACACAGAGACTGGTCTGAACCTGGAGATTTAGCTCAGTGTTCTTGTTCCTGCTGCTTCCCAGCCCTGGTTCAGTGTGTTTGTGGGAGAGCTTTGGAGAAGGAGAGCGGAGGGATCAGCAGGGAGGGAAGGGAAAGCCATGCAGCCTACGTGGGGCAAGGTCAAAAATGTGCTGAGATGTGAAGGGGTTTAAATGCCAGACAAGGTCAGGGCAAAGACAGCCCTGGAAGCTTTGAGATGTCCACTTTTCCTGTTGCCAAGGAACACTCAGGTACATTGGAATAAACAGTGTTTGAGGCAGGAAAAATTTATGGACGACTGCTGAATAAGATTGTTGTTATTATCGATGGGGTCAGCGTGCCTCTTGCACTCGCAGGCTTTTCACAGTCCACTGTCTGAGAAAATTGGTGCTCTCCAAGCTGAGTGAATGCCCAGAAGTGCAACCAAAGGCCAGGGTGAAGGCAGGGTCTCCTGGTGCTTTGTGTTGGTACAAACCCCTGCTTTTTGCTCTGCAGGGAAAGCAGCTCCCCTTGGCTCAAATTCCCCTTTGTGAGGGTGGCATGAGAAGAAGGGCAGAGACCAAAACTCAGGCCCAGAATTATTTTAGTGAAAGCAGCAAACTTGGTCATTTTTGCCTTCCCTCTGCCTACCAATCAATGGTGTGTGTCAGCCTGGCTGCCCGTGGAGGATCAGATAGGGCTGGCTGAGTGTGGGCTGGTGCTTTGCAAGTTTAATTGCACAACTCTCTGCTCCCAGCTCCGGAGCTGCTGACCTGCAGGGCCAGCCAGTCCCAGTGTGGGATAGCCACAGGGCCAGCTGGACCCACAGGGGTGGAGGGACAGACCCCAGTGAGTCAGGGCAGGACGTCAGCCCCACTCCCTGGGACTTCCCTACCTGGGGCTTCCCTGGAACTCCGATCCCTCCAGACTCGCTCGACACCTTCCTCCCCACCTTGTCACCCGTGCATGAACCCTGTGTTTGGATTCAGATGGAAAAAAGGCTCATCAGCATTTTGTGGGTATCATCTGCTGCTCTTCCTGGTGAGATAGAAATCCATCCCCTCCCAAGAGATGTGGAATTATTAATTGCTGCTGTAAATCAGCAGAGTGTGCTGTGAGCCAGCCGTGACAGATCTCTTGGGGAGCATCTATGCAAACAAGATGGCTGATAAACACACAGGAAGGAATAGATGGGAAGCTCTGTGGAATGGAAAAAGAGGAATAATTGGTTTCTTTTTAAAGAAATACAGTATTTAATGGGCAATTTCAAAATGAGGATTTATTACCTTTCCTTATTATTTTCTTCAGTGTAAATTGCGAATGTACAGCTTGATGAGTTTTACCAAAAGCAATGGAAGGAACAGTGGAAAATCTGAATAATATAATAGGATGCCCACAGGTAAAGGTAGGCAAAGACTGGGAAGGGCAGAAAATGAGGACAATTTAATATTTTCAAGACAAGCTGGGATAAGGTGGGATAAAAGACCTCCACACAGAATGTCAGAAATGGGCTGTGCTGGGGTCCAAGGGAGAATGGAGAAACAAACAGAGGAAGATGTCATCCAAGTCATGAATATTGGGGAAAGAGTGGAGCTGGAGCAGTTTTTGGCTGAATTAGGCCCACAGGAGGTGCTAGATGTGGCTACAGGACACAGGCACATTCCTGCAGTGCAGTGGGACAAATCCCCTGGAGGAACCAAAGTAGCTGCAGTCTACACCAAGGGCTGCTCAAGCCAATGCTATTATTAGGTACTCTCATTCACAAGCCTCAAATTCACTAACAAATTATTCTTTAAAAAAAAAAAATATATATATCCTCTCCATCTGTTTTCCAGCTTTAATACCAAAATTCTAATTTAAGACATTAACTAAAATGGAAAAAAGATTTTCCTTTCATTAACTTTGAGTGTATCCAATTTACGTTTCATATGTTTCCATTATTTTTTTCTTCTTCTTCCTGAAGGGTTTGTTTTCTGAAGCACAATGGAAACACCACATTTCTTTTCTTTTTTTTTTTTTTTCTTTTTTTTCTGAAAGCATTTCTGAGACTTTAGAGGATGCCACCTACATTTCATGAACCTGTCAATGGCTCTGGCCACCTCCCAAGTCCCCTGGGGCAGGTGAATGTTAAGGAATTGAAGCTCCCAAGCAGAGGTACCATTATGATCCAGGACTATCCAGACCTTAATTATGTTTCTTAGTGCTGACACCTGCCAGTGAATACAGAAAGGGATGCACCACTTGTGTGTTTATTTCTAGAGGGAGAAGTTTGGATCAGAAGCAGCTGGTGGTTCAGGATGGACATTTTGCAGCTCTCATAAACACACTTTGTCCTGCACATGAAAGTGCCTTTCTGCATGTTTGATGTTCTTGGTTTGGCAGGAGGCAGCTCTGGCTGGTGATACCCCTGAGCCACAAAGAGCTGGAGCAAATCCTGGGGAATGATCCAGAAAATCTGCTACTGAGCAGGGCTGGGGATGGACAACCAGGAAAAAACTCCAATTCCACCTGGTGCAACTGTGCTGGTGCTGCTGAGCCACACAAAACCCAGAATAAACCACTGCCAGAAGTGTCAGGGGATTATGAGGAACTGGTGGAGTTTACAGAAGGCACTGACAGCTCTGCCAGTCGTGCAGCCATGCCAGGGCCATGCCAAGAAAAGCGTTGTGCTTTTCATTTTGCAAAGGATCCTGCCTTCCCTCCGCTCTGCAGCTCGCAGATTAGAATTAATGCTTTGTAGTGGTATGTAAAAAAGCTCAGTGTCTCTCTTCTGGAAGGCTAAAAATAGGTTGGCAGTAAGAAAAGGGACAATAATTGCCAAATTAAATCAATATAATTTTTAATCAGCACGCAGAATAAATGATACCATTTTAGACTGCGCTGTAAAAAATGTCCCACAAACTTTTATAAGGAAACAAACACAATTCCATTGGCTGGATTCCCCCCTGTAGGTTGAGAAATTTTATTTTATTTACTAATGTAAATACATTCCGTTTCCATACCCAGGCAGCCAGTCCAACATACATATTGATATAAGGATGGCCAACCTTTCATTAATATTAAAACCTCCTCTCTGCAATGGGTAATGATGATTTATGCAAAAAGCTTACTTTGTGGGAAAATGAAGTTTTGTGGGTTTGCATTTCATGCATTTGTCCTCTGCACGTTATGAATTCCTGCTGTTTGCTTGAACTCAGTTATTCCTGCAGGGATTTGAGGAGATTCTCCTGAGGGCCAAACCTTCTGCTGTTGTCATCACCCCATTAACTTCAGGTTGTCCTGAAGTCAATAGGACTCCACAACTTTATACAGAGAGCTCTTCTGAAAATATAAAATGAAAATAAGATGGCAAACCTTCTTTTTGAAAAAAAACCCTTCTTTGGCTGCTTCTTCCATTTTTGAGGGTGGTTTTCCCAGCGAAGAGGCTCCTGTGCTCACAGACCTGATACAAATGTCTGTGTACCATTTTATGAAAAGCTGCAGGAATGCCAGTTTGAGATCATTTTTGTAAAATTAACATCAGCCTAGCACAGAAACTGCACTGTCTGAGAATTTGTCAAGGGTTTATTGTGGGATCATTTACAGTAAGGGAGCAGGACTGTGGTCATGCTGGTCATATTCAGATTGAAGAATTCTTCCCAGTTCTAACATCCTGCCTCTCTAGGACACCCCTGAAACCCCCCTGGGTGTTTTGGAGCTTTCTTCCCTGTGTTTTCCTCCCTGTGTCATCGCCAGGATGATCAAGGGGGTATTTTCAAGGCACAAGAGGAGCTGCCACGCAATTTATTGCACACATTTTGCTCAGCTGCAAAGGCTGAACTTCCTCCTGAGCTGTGCTGAGCCCACGCTGCAGCTACCCCGAGTTCACAGAAACCTGGGTGAATTTGGGTTTCCAGAGTTCCCAGAATCTCAGAGTGTCCTGAGCTGGAAGGGACCCACAAGGATGATCCAAGTCCAGCTCCTGGCCCTGCACAGGACACCCCAACAATCCCCCCCGTGTCCGTGGTGTGAGTCACACAAACCACGCACAAAGCTCAGGAACTGCTCAAAACCTCGAGGAATTCTCAAATTTGGAGGAGTTTTGCCAAACCCAGGCTGAGTTTTAGGGTTGCAGGACCATTTCTCAGCTGGGTGAAACCCACTGGGCACTGTGGGGTCTCGTGGTGGAAAATGCAGCCGTGGTGGAGGATCAGGAGGTTATTTCCTCATCCCCACTCACACACAGACACCTCCTCGTAAACTGCAGCACAAACCCTCCTCCCAGTTTACACAGAGCTGGACAAAATAGCTTTTTATCTAAGCTCTGTGGGCCACGTATATGAAACGAAGTTGCCAAACACAAATTAATGTGTAATTATTTTTCTTGCCTGAATCACTTTCTTTCATGTGTCATAACATGCAGAGTAAATAGCACCACACCTTTTTGCTTTAATTGTGGTAATCTGATCTCTCAGCCACAAGAAAGCCTCCTCTAATGCCTTCTTTAGAATGGACTTTCAAGGCAAAGCAAGAGCAGTAACTGTAATAATCACCTCTTCTTTTCTTCTGCTGTCAAAATGCAGGGGGGTTGTTAAACTAATCAAGGACCAGGACCACACGGCAAAAAATAAATGCCCTAAAAGACAAACAGAGGTAAATGTTTGACAGGTAATTTAAGGTGATGGTGGGATTATTTTATTTTTTTTTCTGATTTGCCTGGTGACTAATTATTTATGGGGTAAACAAGAGGCTGTCTGGCTTTATGGTAATATCATAATGGGAACCATGTTGTATTGTTTATCTGCTGGGATTGTCTCAGAGTTTTGAGAAGTAGAACTTCATAGTGGCAGGTGTCAACTCAGTTTGATCATCAAGGATCTCCTGTGCCCAGAGGATCATTAAGATAAATAGAATTTCATTAGCTGGGTTTGGCCCATGTTATGCATTGAGTCCTTGGAAAAGAAAGGACACAGGGATTTACTTCAGAGCAGAAAATTTCTTTTACTATTTAGAAGAACTCCTTTTATCCTTATTTTCTATCACCATTCTCTGACCAGTCACATCTTAGGAATAAAAACCTACATCCAAAAATGATCCTATGACAAAATTAGTGGAGAACACCAAAAAGGGTTGCCCCTGCTGCTGCTTTCATGCTCTAATACCCACTGAGGTGAAAGAAAGTCTTCTTTCAAGAGACCTTGGGGCCAGCTGGGTGAGTTCCAAGCCTGAGCTGCTTGACCAGGTCTTGGGGAAGGTGGGCAACAACTGCAGGAGTTGGAGCAGCCTTGGGCCAGCACAAAGGAGACAGCCCAGGACAGAATTCAAACTTAAGGGTGAAGAACCTTGCTGGCCTCCTCTGTCCACTAAAATCACTGCCTTTAGTTGCACTAAAATCACCTTTTTCTGTGGTGGAAAAAGGTAGGAGATTTGAGATTGAGTACAATCATCTACCACTTGAAGCCAAGCAAAGCAGCCCTGTGATTCACTCCCCGTGCTGGTGGGACAGGAGAAACCTTCCCCCCTGTCTGGGCTGCCCACTGCTCCTCAGTGCTCTGGAAAGGGCACTCCCCGTTCCCTGGGAGCCCTGTCCCATAACCTGGTTATTTCCAGGGCAACTTCAAGCTTTGAGGCCCATCAGTGCTCCCCCAGTGTCTCCAAGGGGCTGTGCTATCCTACCCCATGAGGCAGAAGTTCCAAGAGGTCACAGAGGGTTTGGATTACAGACCCTGGTGAGACCCTGAGGGTTTTCTCTGCAGCAAGCAGAGCTCTGGGCGAGGCTCTCACACCATCCCTGCACCCTTTGGGTCTCCTGCTCTCCTCGTAGCTCCCTGGTGGAGCTCTGCTGCCAAAGGCCCTCGTTGGCCTCCTGTTTAGGTAAGATCTAATTACACCCCTGCTGCCTTTGCTGGGTTTGGTGCTCGCTGGCTGCACTGAAAGCCCTGCAAGTCATCACATGCTGATTTCAGCGAGTCTCCTGATTTCTGCTGCCAGAATCCAAGGAGCCCTGTCAGCTCGTTATCCCTCCTGTACACACCTCTCCTGCCCAGCAGAAGGAAATGACCAGCAGGTGGTTGTTCAATTTGCCAGGAAGAGTTCTGGGAAACCATTCCTTTCCCCAGCTCACCCCGAGCTGTGTTCACTGATCCACCCTACAATACACTTGGGGGGAACCCTATTTAGCTGGTGAAGTGTCAGTTCATTTATCTTTAAATCATTTCTGTACTAACAACATCACTGAAGTCACAAAGATCTTAGAAATACCTTATCAAAGTCTTTGATGTCAGATTTACCCAACTTATCAAGCGGCTTAACCAAACATCCTCATCGCCCAATGCCAAAACATCCTCCTCACCCAGTCTAAACACATTCTCCTCACACAAATTAGAGCCTGACAAGGCCTTACTCCCTCATTACCCAGCTGACAAAAAGCCCTCCTTCTGTGTCAGGAGCACAGATGGAGCATCCTGCTCCTGTTTCTGCTGAAGGTCCCCCTGTCAAAGTTTCCACCTGTACAGCTCCCCAAAAGATCACACATAGTCAATAATCCCAGCATTGTCTACATTTTCTGTTCCTTCATGACAGCCAAGATGGAAAATAAAAGAGAGGAACAAAAGAAATGAATCAGTTGTTCCAAATGAAGGTCCTTATATTTGCAGAGAATTTGCTTGGTGGTTTGATTATCCCCAGCCTTCAAGCTCGGGACAGAGGATGGCCTTTGAGTCTGTGCTGAGGGCAAAATCACTTCTGGGATGGCCAAATCAAAGTGGTCATTCCTATTTACCTCAAAAACATTATCAGTGTGCAGGAGGCAGTTGATAGAATGAAAAGGGTGATGTTAGAAGTCTCCAGATGGAGCTCCTGCAGCACCAAACCCCAGCGCTGGGTCTGGAGCCTCTCTCTCCTTTTGGGGTGAGCCATCCACCCACAGACATGCACCCAGCATGGGCTGGTTTATAATAAGAGCCTCTTTCATCTAAACTAATCAAAGCCATCAGTTTACAGGAATCAGTGTCTGGAGAGGTGCCTCCACCCTCTGCGTGAGAGCGAGATGTTGTAGATGCAAACAGGACGGAAGCGCCCTGTAAACCTTGGAGCAAACAAAAAAGCTGTGAGGAAAACAAGAGGAGCAGTAAACTCCAACCACCCAGAGGGCAGGTGGAACTCTGGCAGTGAAAATTTGTGCAGCTCCTTCTGTGGATTGAGAAGAGTTGAGCTGTTGAGCAAAAGGATTTGACTCCTTGGAGTCAAAATATTCCAAGTTTGTCTCATCACCTCACAGCCTGCTGCAGGTGTGAGAGCTCAGCCCCACAACAAGCACTATGCTCTCCACAATGTTCTGCTTCCTAAGTTTTTTAATATTTAGAACCTTCCCACCCTCCAGGAGGGACACCAGAAAGAAAGAAGTGTAAGAAGCAAATGGAACATCACTTAAAGGTAATTCCACGATTGGACAACCAACTTTTCTGACTGGAGGAGGAGAGCAAAGACAAATGTGTTGTTTCAGGTCCATCTCTAGCAACAATTGTGGCAGTAAGAATAAAAACAAATGTGCAGCAAAGTGAAATAAGGAATAAAAATATATATAGAGTACTTCCATATTAAAAATGTTCTTTCTAAAGGGAGTGCACTCACATGCTTATGGCCTTCTGCATTATAGAGCTGGATTTTTTAATTTGAAATGGAACATGTATAAAATATAGGGAATATGTATAATATATAAAAAATATTTACAAAACATGTAAATAATCTCCAGCCCATTCAGGTGATTGAGATGCACATATTTCCCACAAATTATTCCAAGCTGGTGCAAATTTTGATTCAAGTCATAGTCCCAGCAATGAAGCAATTACTTCACTTGTTTATATCTGTGAGCAAGTGGTTAAGTATTGAAGGAGTTTGTTGGTTAAAAAAAATCTGTGAAGCAATGAATTTTTAATTTTGATAAATTTTAAGTACTTCACCATTCAAATGCCCAGGTTAAGTGATGTCCTTTATTAGTGGGACAGGAATCCTTAGTGCCTTGTAAGGTGCAGATGCGAGGCCAGGTGTTTATAAATGATACAGTAAAACAAATATATTGCACTGAAGGTTCATCTATTATGAATTAAAACAGTAGCTTTAATCCTCAAATTTTATTCCCTGCTGGGTAAATAGTTGTGGGCCAATGCCAAGGATGACAGCAGAACACAATGAAGAAAAGCAAAACAAAATATTACTTTATCTTGTTTGCATTCCCCAGTAGTCAAAAGGTTTAGAATAACAGGAACCTTTCAGTGGTTTAAAGTGATGTCTCCTGACAGATTTTCCTGTGCTCTCTGCCTTCCTCTGCTTGGCATTCCCAGACAAGCAGCCTGGGTGACTCCCACAGCTCCTGGGACTGGTGGAGAGGGACAGATCTGGCACTTCCCTGCTCCAGGGTCCTGCTGAGGCTTCCCTAAAGACAGGACAAGCATGGACAAGGTGCAGAGGATATTTTATTAGGTACAGGGGATTTCCTTGGCTCTCTAATGAGGAATTAGATCTTCCCCTTTCTCAGACAAGAAATACCAAGGGAGAGAAAATTGTCCCCACCCTTTACCAAATGCCTCCCTCACTTCCTAGGAACCTGAAATGATTTTCCAGAAGTTCTCCTCACAGCTGCCAAATCTCATTTCTGTTGGGTAAGTACTTACTGCAAGCTCAAGGCAGGCTCCTACCAGAGGCTTTTTCCACCCCACCCTTCCACCCTGCATGTACATAACAAGGCAGTTATTCATGGCCTGAGCACAGGATGAGATGGAAACTCCTGGAGCTGGAGATGGGATTCAGACAGGCTGGGCAATGTGGCAGCCTTGGAAGGAAGTTGGCCAAGAGCTGAGGACAGAAACATCTCGCAGAAGTTGTTCTGCTGCCTGTTGTTCTGATGGATTATTTTTAGCCTGGTGTGGTACAGGAGGCATCCTGTTGTCCCAGTTCCCTCCAGGGATGGAGGGTGAGCTCTGCAGGGCACAGCTGGACCTGAAAGCTCTGACTTGAACATTGGCCCAAACCCTTAATGTGCCTCTCTTCTGGGTGAATAGATCCCATTCCTCCGAGTGCAAATGGATCAGGGGGAATGCTGAACAGCAGTGCAGCTCTACCAGTCCTGCCATCCAAGGTGGTCTGGTTTGAGTCGGTTTGAGTCAGTTTGAGCACCCCTGAACTTCAGCTTTGGATCAAGTTCCATACAGGCATATGAACCTCCATGCTGCACACAGTTTTGGAAATCAGAAAATGCCAAGATCTTCAAAAAACAACTCCTGAAAAACATCAGTGTTTATACACACACACACACACACACACACACACACACACACACACACACACACACAGGTGAATGAACACCTCTTTGCAACACAACAGTGCCAGAGGAAGAATGCTGGAGGTGAGGGCCATCTGCTCTGAACCCTGGTCCCAGGAGTCTGAAAGCCACACGTGGGATCCCTTTCCATGTTCCCTCACTCCTGTAATCCTCCTCTTTGTCACCTTGTGCTTGTTTTTACTGTAAGAGCACAAGCCTGGTTTTGTCTTTGATCTTGGCTGTGGCTTCAAGGTGCTGTAAAGGCTCAATTATGTCATCAGCAGCCTCTTGCCCCATGTGTGCTTGGGGATATCGTGTTCCAACAGTAGCATTCCTCCCTCCACGTGAAGAGATCAGGCTGGAGATTATCTGCCTCTCATTAATGCACAGAGCTCCTGTGAGACCTTCAGTCCTGCTACTGCCTCTCCTGTCTTTGTCCCACCTTTCTCAGCTGGACAGGGTTCCTAGCTCAGGTGTTAAAGGAATATTGGCAGATGTTTATTCTGTTTTCTTCCAATTATCGTGAGGAGCCAGAGGGCCAGACCAAGCTGAAAGGTGTTCCCTACACAAAGTCAAGTGTGAGATCCTGTACAAGACAACAGTGAGGAAGGTCTGATGATGAAGGGCATCAAAGAGAACCCTTAAATAATAGCACTGACCAGAGACTGGAGCAGGAATCCCAGCAGGTCTGCAAACCACTTTCCCAAACAGTGAAATTCCAGCTGGGATTCCTGTAACAGCGTTAACCTGAGCAGGTACAAGGAATGTGGCTACACCCATCTGCCCATTTTCCCTCCCTGCCTCTCACAGCCATACCCATGATCCACTTCTTCCATTTGGTCACCTTTATCATCCCCTTGTCTCTCTTTTCTCATCACATTCTCATTCAACGTAGCCATGCCCGGAGCTCTGTGCTTCAGTCTAGGACAGAGAAGAGTTGAGTGACCAAAAAAGTCTCTGTGGGCAACAAAATCCTTGTTTTCACACTTTGTTTTTGCAGGATCTATGTGTTTGATTGGTTACAGATTGATTTCAGATCTGAGTTACAATTTCCATCGTTAACCCATTCCTCCTTTTTGGGACAGAAGAGAAGCCAAGCTTTTTTCCTATTTCCTACAAGACAGGACAGGAGGAAATAGCTTCACACTGACAGAGAGCAGGTTCAAATTGGATGTGGGAAGAAATTCTTCCCTGTGAGAGTGGGGAGGCCCTGGCACAGGATGCCCAGAGAAGCTGTGGCTGTCCCATCCCTGGAAGTGTCCAAGGCCAGGTTGGACCTGGGATAGTGGAAGGTGTCCCTGTCCATGGTGGGACAGTGGAGATGATCTTTAAGGTCCCTTCCAACCATGATTGACTCCATGATTTTATTTCCCCCAGGTTACATTCCACTCTTGTTCCAACTTCAGCATCGTTGCCTCAGCCAATGGAGCCTTGAGAGCAGATGTCCACCACGGCCACCACTGAAGAACTCTCTCTTAAATATGGGAATATCATTGGATTTAGGTGTTAGGACAAATTCAGGCACCAGGGAGTCTTCTGGATCCCCACCCTCCACCTCTGCTGGTAGAAAGAGTCAGTCAAAAATCTGTCCCCATCAGCAATGCTGAGATGTTGTGGGAAGAGACCAGGAAACCCCACAAACCCAACTCCTTTTCATAACATGCAATAAAATCATCATTCTCTTAAACTAGAGCGATCAGTTTGTTAATCAGTGGACTAAAACTAGCTCAGTGTCACAGTGAGCTTTGAAGGTCACCAAGCACATCAGCAGGGCTGTAAAAAACCCACAGAAATTAAAATCCTTCCCCAGCACTGACAGTGCTGTGTTACAGCCAGTGTTTAGCCATGTACCTGTGCCTGTAGGTATGGGGTCAGGCTGATCCCTGCTGGGCAGCATGAAGTGAATTTGGGATTATTCAACACTGTGGGTCCCCCCTGCCAGTGAAGCAGACACACAACCTACAGGCAGCACTCCATTCAGAGCCCAGCTCATTTGTCATCAACATTTCATCAGAATCCCACACTTCAAACTCATCCCTGCTTTGGCATCAATGGGGATTCTCAAGTCCTATTGTGGTCCATGAGAAAAATAGCAGTTCAAACATTTTCTCACTTTGTTTCCACTCCTTGGCCTCACTGGTGAGCCAGAGATGTCCACTTTTAGAGAGGAGCAGGACATTTCATTGACATTTGCCCATTTTTATGCCATCCCTGGGTATCTGCTCTTAGGAACTGAGGCAGGCAGACCCAGAGACTTGACCTTTTTTATCCATTCACCTCCTCGCTGACCCAGTTTGGGAGAAGTGCATCTCGTAGTAAGGAAATCGACAGCAGTACCTGTAGAGGTTCCAAGAAGTCTAAGAAAAGATAGGTGTGTTAATTTATTTTTGATACTTTTGGGTGGAGCCCTCCCACTCATGGCAGGCTGCCACTGCATCACAAGCACGTTATCCTCTTGCTTCAGAGCCTCCTTCCCTCTCCCCCAGGTTTGGCTCGATGTGATTCCCACTGCAGATGTCTTTGAAAATGTTCAAGCTGTCGTTGGTAGATGGAAAAGTAGATGCACAGCGTGTGACCCCTTTGTGAAGGAACTGTCTCTCTGCTCTAACACACGCTCAGATCTTGTTATTATTCTCTGTGGTGGTGCGATTTTGTTTCTTTTTTTGGAAATCATCCCTACAGACTCGTTGTGATTAAATGTCTGATGTTTAAAGCTTCCATGAGCCTTTTAAGTCCTGTTTTGCAGTTTGGGCTTTAGGCCTGGGAGGTCTACAGTTCAAATCTCAGCACATTCCTCACTGCTGCTTTTAATTATGATTTGATATGGACATTATTGCTGCAGGGATCTCTCTCACACTTCAGAACACACAGTTTACCAAAAGTCAGGAGACGCCAATCAAATTGGATCCCGGTTCAAAAGAACAAGGCCTGTAGCGGCCTCATTTTGTGCCCAGAGAAGTATTTGGTTGATGTTTAGAAGTGACATACCTAAGGGAGGGAGGAAACATGAAAAGACCAAGGGGCAACCCAAAACCAAAAGGCTCCTGTGGGGTGAGATATGCCCGGTCCTGGATCACCTGGGGAAGCAGCTTTGTACACTCAATATCTGCCCCTCCTTGGCTCTCTTTGTCACATCACTGTAACATAATAGTGCACCTTCCTTTCTGCAAGGCCTGCAGAGTGCAACTGGGGAAATGAGGGGAAAAACAGGCTGACTTGTTGGGAAATGAATCAGTTCTGTGATGAGGAGAATTCATTCTGCCTTTACACCCTCAGCTCTGAAATATATTCTGCAGAGATCGAGGCGTGCTCCATCTAAGTCTTGTCTCTCCCTGCAGCTGAGAAGGGAAACAGGAGCAGTGACCATCCCCAATCTCATGGCTGCTCACACCAAGCCCTAACTCTGACTGCTTATGAAAATCAGTTATTTTCCTAAGTTGTTGTTAATAATAATAATAATAATAATAATATCCTGCTCTCCCTGTCTTTAATTCCTGATACTGAAACAGCAGAAAAAGGTGTCTGGTTTTACACCATCTTTTCTGCTTAGCTTTGGGTTTCTTGGGAGTGGTTCTGAGCCATCCCAGCTGAGAAAGAAAGTCCTTTTCAGCAGAGCACGCTGTCGGGATGCTGATGACTTTGGCTGCAAGGCAGCTTTGATCAGGACCTCTACACTGGGTAAGTATAACCACAGACACTTTAGTAAAACTGCTTTTTATTATGTAAACTATACCCACGGCTGCCCTGAATTAAAACAATTTTCAGATGGGAGTCTTTCTATGAAGGGACCATTTCATTTCACTTTGCTTCTTTTCTAGTTTCCTGCAGTAAAAAAAGGGGGAGCCTTGAAAATTGCTTGAAATATTGCATATTCATTTTAAGATCTGCCACTGAGTCATATTTTGCATCAATCAAGCAGCTAAACTTATATTTGTCAAGCTTTGATTGAATTTTGTAGTTAAAAAATAAAAAGAAAGGGAAGAAATAAGACCAAAACTGTATTTATAGCAGTCTGGGTTAGAATATAGAGTAATGATAAGGAGTGGGTTTGGAAGATGAAAGAATGAGATTGGAACCTGTGTCTAACACCAATGAAATTAAAAGAAAGTCCTCAGGGTCAGCAGACAAAGAGGGCACTGAAAGGCCAGTGGAACTAAAAAATGTCATTTTTCTCAGTGTTAAGATTCTAGCCAGACACTAGGACAAAGATTTTGGAATCATTATACAAGTATCCTGTATAAATAGCTGGATTTCCAGGTTCTGGGATTATTCACTTGGGATTTGAGCATGACATTTGTATTCAGTTATCTCCCCCCTCTACTCATTTTATGGATGTGTCAGGTATCAGAAACATCAGACACTGCCAGGGACATCATAACATCAATCTGGGCTCCTTCTTTAGGAGGAGCATTTCAAAATCTTGTTTGGAGCTTCCAGGCCCAGGAGATGCTTTTCATACCTTGGTCCCCAAGCTGAGCCTTCTCCCTGAGAATGGTGGGGGTTGTGGCACTGAAATTATGACAAATGTCCTGTTTTCCCCTTGAGGATGGAAAGGTAAGGCTTGGGATCCCAGCTTCTTGAAGTTCCTGCAATCCCTGTGTATCATATTGCTGGTTGAAGAAGGCATGGAGACATGTTTGAAGTGCACATCTATTTTATGGCACGTCCCTCCACCTCTCTGTGTGACACACAACTCGGGATAATCCAGAAACAAAGGAACTGGAAGTGCTCAGGATTGTAATCTGCATAAATGTGGTGTTTTTGTTTTCCAGGGAGTCCTCTGGGAATGTATAAAAAGACAAAGAGTTTGCAAATGCTGGTAATGGTGACAGATCTGAGAGTAAAACCTTTACATGGCTGAGACAGACTCAGACACCTCAGACACAAACAGGTTTTCTACCTGCATTCTTCAGGAATTTTAGCAGTGACAGGCCATCATCCTAAACAGTCTTCACATGTGAACTGTAACACAGGCAGACCCTTAGTCTGAAGTTTTGAATTCAGAACTGTAGCCCAAGAACCTGGTCTCTGTGGTGGTGCGTCACAAAAGCTCATTAGAGTCACAAAGGCTCATTAGAGTCAGTGTCCTGCTCTGTCTGCAGCCCAAGCACTGGCAGGTGGGCACACCTTGTGCCTGGGAGTCTCTGGGATGAGCTCATCTGCCATAAACACAGATTTTGCTTTTTCTCTCAGGATTCTACTCCCTCCTCTCCCAGACTCTTCGTTGCAAATGTGCCAGCCTTGTCAGGAAGGAATTTTACTACTCCTTCCCACCACCAAAACAGCAGGACTGGAACAAAAGAGAGAGTTTTCTGACTTCAGTTAATTCCTTCTTCTCCTCTGGTTTCCCATCCTCACACACTGAGTTATTATTAAGATTAAAACACTTGCACACTATCAAGGTATCTGCATTCAGAATCAAAAGAATACTGTCATACATTGCCAGTTTGCCAGCACCATGTGCCAGACTTTCCAGGCTTCCAGCCTCAGATATCATCATATCAGCAAAGAGGAAATATCAGACGTTGGAGAAGTGTTGTACTCCCAGGAATTCACGCAGCCTTGTTTCCCAGCCAGCTTTCTGTTTCTATAAACACTGAAGGAGTTGCACCCAGCTCCTGAAGCCAGTAACAGGCTGGGCATGTGATGACTTCCCAAAGCCACATGGTTGCAGTTATATTTCCATACAGGCTCTTGAATATTTCCAACAGTTCCAGCCTAAGCATGAGGGTTTGTGGTATCACTAACCCAGACCGTGCTTCTTGCTGCTCTTTCTGTAACTAAAGCTTCTTAGGGATTTTTAGGGTCATTTATTTGTTTTTAAGGAAAATGTAATTTGCAGGTTAAGAAAGAGTGCAGGGGGGTCAGGTCTCCTGGGTGCATCCTTCTGAGTTCAGTTACCAGCTTCTCCATGAGCATCAGCGTGATAGGAATTGCACTTAATGACTGGATGTAGAGCCCTTTGAGATCTTGGATGAAGCAGCTTATTGAGATGCAAAATATTCTTTTGAAGAAGAGTATTTCCTCATACTTCTGGGCATGAGTAAGAAAAACATGAGAGCAGATGATGTAACTCCAGGCCTGCACTGCTGGCTCCGAATACTCCGGTTGTAGCTGAGTTAGTAAAACTTTTATTTATGCTCTTATTTTAGCCATGCTTGAGGGACAGAGCAGCCCAAAAATGCTGTGTGCAGCCATCCCTCGTGTGCTGCAGCTTTCTGTCCCATCTGGGGCTCAGGGATGGGCTTTCAATTGGCATTTCTACCAGTCAGCCTTTGCTCCTTATTAATTAGCCTGTAAATCCCTCCGAAATCCCTCAGGGCAGAGTGTCTGTGGCAGCACAACACCTTTGCACAAGAGAGGTAAATCTTTTCCGAGCCAGTTGATCCCGGGATGGAGGAATGGGAGCCTGGAGGAGGCTGGGTTTGGGTTCTCCCAGTGCCCTGGCAGAGGGAGGGCTGGCAAGGCACAGCGAGGTGCCAACGCTGCCATTGCCAGCAATGGAGCAGATCGTCTGTGCTGGATATCAAGCTGCTGAATTTCCCACTTTATTTGCACAAAATCCATCTAAATCTTCCCCTCTGCTCCCCCAGGCACCATCCTGGCAGCAGCCCCCACACCCTGACCCTCATCCAAGTTCAGCCTGTGCAGGCCCAGCTTTCACCATCTCCCCGTGGTTTTTTCCAGTCATAAAAGCTGTTACATGTTCCTAGAAAACTGAAGAACTGTGATCCTTTCCTGCAGATGTCTGAAAAATCCAATTTACAAGTCTGCTGTGGCTTCCATCCAGTGTCCCAATGCTAACACAGCTCTGGTGCACAAATTAATGCTGCTGAGAAAAAAAAAATGTATTTCTGAGGGATAAACTATTAGAGGCCTGGTGAAATATTCATTTCAGGGTGAAAGAAACCCAAACAACTAAAGCACAAAATGAAGCAGAAGACCACAGCTGATTTTTATAACTTCATTTATGTGTTCTGTGTGCATCCTAAAGAAAAAGTTTCCTGGAATTTTTTGTGGGGTATATCCACAATTTCTTTGACTCAGAGCTGTCAGGCTGGCCTTCCCACAGTGGGCATGTGTTTTCCATACATGAGCTCTTTTTATGATTAAATGCATTGAGCATGTGTAAGAGCAATGTACAGCAGCTGAAATTCCAATTATTGAGTGGCTGCTAGATGGGAATTCACTTTCACTCAATGTGTTTGAGGTGAGGACAGGAGGAAAAGGAGCCATCCAGAGACATGAAGGATGGGAACCCAGAGGCATCGTGGGGCTCCCTGACTTGGCAGCCCAATCCCAATTTTGCTGCCTCTGGAATGGGGAGAGAGGCCCAGAGTGGTGTCTCACAGCTCTGTCCTGAGGAAGGGGAGGAAGGAAAGATCCCTGCCCAAGTCAAGCCATGAGTTTCAGCTCCTGGCAGAAGAAAAGGCAAGTGATGGTGCATTTTTTTGGTGCTGTGCAGCTCCAGCCTTGCTGTGGAGGGGCAGCCCAGCATCTGCAGGGATCAGTGAGGCTGGGGCTGCTCAGAACCTCAGCAAACCCCGGCTCCACCTGCACCAAAACCCAGCTCGAGTGCGCCTGGAACATTTAATAAAACACCAGTGCTAAATTCTGGCATTGCACTGTGTCATCCACAGAGCTTCTGCCATGGGGAGGTCACAGAATAATCTGGGAGCACGTTATGTCCAGTGTCCCTGTGGTCTCAGAAGATGACAGGCAGGCAGAGGGTTATTCTTTGATTTTATTCTGCTTTCAAGCCATGAGTGAATGGGCTGGTAGGTGTTGCAGAGGAGAAATTGTGAAAATTCAGGCTGGGAAGACAGACAGAACCTGGCTGAGGGCGTGGGTGTGTTTGGGTCAGAGCAGGAATGGTGTGGCAATGCTCTGAGGAGGAGCACAGCAAAACTATGTGGAACCAGACAGCAGCTGAAGAGGAAGAAAATGCAACAAGAACTGGAAGAATTGTTGTTTTTAAAATTCTTTCTCCCCAGGTCATTTTTTGACCAACTCAATTTTTCCATGTTCACCTTGGTTAAAGCATTATCATACCATTCGTGCTTAGGAAAATGTGCATATTTGTAATTAAATGCAATGTAGCCAGTCTGTATTGCACTGTGTCTAAAAATTCTTTGGTGACAGGAAATCTCCAATTCAGCTCAATGAAAATGTTGCCTGAGAAAGAAGTCATTAAAGCCTGGATAAGGCTCTCATACACTGTTTCTAGATACAGCTCCTTTTAACCCAAGCTGCTTTTTTTTTTTTTTTTGACATTTGTCACAGGAGCTGCTTTCCACCTTTACCACAAAGCAGGGATTAACCTGCAATCAAAGCCACGCAGGATTTTTCTGAGTTCCCCACCACAGAAAAATAAAAAGCCAGAGCAACCCACCAGTGCCATGGTTTACCTCTGTGTGATTTTATAAATAGGGGCGAGAGGGAAAGAATTACACTTTGCCCCCAGGTTCAGACTGCTTGGTAAGAATCTCAGACACTTTAAGTAGGCGCCACAAATTGTGTAAGCCCTGACCTGCTGGCTCGCTGCCTAGTTCACATGACAGAGATATCTGATGGTTTTGGCAAGGCAGATTGAGGTGGAAAGGTGCCTAGAAACCAACAGAAACAGGGCAGCCATCCTAAGGGGGTTGGAAAGGAAACAGATCTCTAAGGTGCAGTTTGCATCTGGGGAGAAAGAAAGGAGTGGGATTTTTATTATGGTAAATCTGCTTGATTCCTTTCCTACCATACAGATAGGAAGCAGGAGGAGTACATTTATATTTTGAAGGCAAAGGAGTCCCTTCAATCCTCAGGAAAGTTTTTTAATGAGCGAGCATGTGCTTGGCCCAAAGCAAAGCCACTCCACTTTTACTACAGCTCCTTTCCTTGTGCAGCATCTTGTCTGCAGGATTTGGGAGTGTGGAAAACAGAGTAACACACGTACAACCATTGCTACTCTGGGGTGCCTTTTCAATCAGGGCATTTCCCCTTCTCCTCAAGCTGTTGCAGCAGTAAGGTGGAGGCAGGCAGCTGCCAGATGTGATACTGCCTCAGGGCACAATGTGATATGAAGTCAGGAAAATAAGATGTTGGATGCAGGAAGCATCACTCATAAAATTGCTGCTCCCAAGAATTTCCCCCCACCTTTTGTTGAAGTGCCTCTCTGCCCTGACAGTCCAATATTTTCAAAAGTGAGCCTCAAAAAAGATTTGCTCATCTACATACAAGCACTGCTAAGAAGAAAATAGGATCCATGACGTGCTTTTTATCTTCTGCCACTACAATTCCACCACTCTCATGCCCAAGGACAGTGCAGCAAAGAATAGATCAGTGAAGAATGAAATCACTGAAATCCAGAAAAAGTGAAGGGTCAAAAGAAGGGGAAAAGCCACTAAAACCTTCCTCAGACTCTTTCTTTCAGCTATCACATGTTCTCAACCTCTTTCCACAGACACTTTTTTTCTTCACTAGATTTCCTACTAGGAAATTGATTGGGGCTTTAACTGCCATTAGCAAATGAAAGACAGCGAGGTAATTAAGAATCAGGATGCCAGAGAGGGAGAATTATTTGCTGAGTGATTTATTGATGATTAATTTTGTTCTAATGTTCTTGCACACACCGAGCTCGCATTACTCACAAGCAGTTCATAACCAGGCAGTTCAAAAAGCAGCTTTGTTCTAATTGTATTCATAGAAATACATCCTACAACTTGCTTGTCTGACTCCTCCACCACAATGGTGTCGTTTTTAAAGCCTGTTCCCTACTGCCATATTTATTTGATTTACGGGTAAAATTTGTAAAATAGTCCCATCAGAAAATGAGTCCTTAAAGCATCTTAGAGAATCTATAACAAAAAATATTCACCAAAGGGCTCCCCTGTGCTATTAGTATTTGTACTGCTGTGGTGCCTGAGGCCCCAGCTGAGATCAAGGCCCCGGTGGTGGCCAGTGTACAACAAGATAATGAGAGACAGGTTTCCCTCAGTGCCCTGCCACGGCCAAGAAAAAAGGGAAATAGACTGAGAAAAGGTGGCTGAAGAAATAGATCTCAGGAAAGAACCCCCTTCTCCTGTTTCTAAGCCAGATCATCACTAAGATCATTAAATATGCACCCAAAATATTGTTGTCAGGTATTGCTCAGGCTGCAGCTTCAGTGGGTGATGCTGGCACAGGTGCAGAGCTCCTAAGCCACATCTTGCCTGTTCAAAACTTGATTTTTGGAACAAAACAGCTTTGCCCTCTCTCAGCTGCAGGTTACTGAAGAAAGAAGAAGATCCCAAAGCAAGTTTGGCACTGTAAAGTGTAAAATACTTGATCTGATGTTGCAATTCGAGGCAGAAGCAGAAAGGGCTCTCTGGAGGGAGCAGGAGCTCATGTTACTAACAAGACATCATTACTGATTTCTTCCACTTCTCAGGTTTGATTTAGAAAACCATTTGTGGACAATGATAATTCATTGACTCAAGTCCTTAAACAGAAATCCACAAATTGTACAGTTGATTCTGCCAGGCCCAAGACAACAGGGCTGGCTCAGGGTTTATCTCAAAGGATTATAATGTGTAATTGGCAAAATGTCAATTCCTTATTATTGCTTTTCACAAGCCAAAAGAGCTGTGTTAAATTGGGGTTAAGGCTGACCTTACAGAACAGCAATTTAGGGTAATAACAATCGCCTTAAAAACACTGTATCACTAAAGCAAATCTGTTAAAATCCAAGAGGTCAAAATTAAGGTTAAAATTACAGAAAAAGAAAACATGTATTAATGGTATGGAAATTCCATGCAAACATTCCTGGCTCTGGCAACTTCAGAAGAAATTCTCATGTGAAGTAGCTTTTTAAGTCATCATCAAATGTCATTATCATTTTCCCTCAAGAGAACATTTGCTGCCACTAAAAAAACTCTGATGCTATTGGGATAATCAGAGAAAAGAGTATATTTTAATACAAGAAAAGACTCAAAGAACTTTCATGTTTAATCAGAGTAAATCAAGCAAGATTTATTTAGGCAGAGGATATGATTGTTCCTTATAAACATCACAGTTAAGACACAGGGAAGGGCATTAAAGCACAATGGTAATACAAGAAAAAATGAGAATAAATTACCCAGGAGTGAACTTAGCTCTGAGTGAGGAGGATCCTTGCTGGCAGGGCACTGACATCCTGAAATAAACTTATAGTCTGAAATATTTGGGAAGGGAAAACAAGCAATATTCTGAAATATTTGGAAAGGGAAAGCTACAAGTTTAACTATTAAGGTATAGGTTGATAAATTCATTCAATAAATTATATTAAGGGGTCTCCTGTGACAGTCCTGACCTGAGGTAAAAGACCTCTGAGATCTTTCTCCTTGTCCATGACACAACTGATGCCAACAGCTGGTTCACAGGAGAGGGAAGCAAGAATTCATCTCTGTTAAGAGCTGCCAAGGCTTCATAGCTATTTGAATTAGATTTTTTAAAAAAATGTGGGCATTCAACTGTGTACAAATTAATACTTCATCATGACTGAGATCAATAGGAAATGGCAGCCAGTCTGAGAACTGGAATTCGTGGGGCATTCCCGAGGGAATTCTCTGTATTTGCTGTTTTGGCAGCTTCTACCAACTTTAAGTTACTAAGAAAAACATGGGAAAAAATTACCATTAAGGCCATAAAATGAATTCAAATATAGCCCTTGTGTGAGATTTCTATGAATTTTAATTTAATGGGAAATGCCTGTAATGTTCTAGTAAATGTTTCTGGACAAGGGAAGTCAGATGTTGAAGGCAAGATTTATTGAAGAATCTATTCCTTCTTTATTTTAAGTTCCACAAGATTAACTGCTTCCCTTGTAAGTTTTTGGAAAGTTAATTCTGCCATCAAAAAGTAAATGCTGCATTTACAGGCAGAAAGGTTTAACAAGCACAAGAAAATGAATGAACCTGTGCTCATATGAAGCATCCAAGTTCAATCATTTCAGAGTGAAAAGCATTTTCATGGCAGGGGTTTTTAGTGCTCCTGGTATTTATGAAAGGAGAGAGACCCTGAACTTCCCACATGACTTTTTAAGTCTCAATACAGAGCAAAAATAATCATTTGCCTTCAGACTTGCTGTTTTCAAGAAGGATTTCTTTCCCTGTTTTCACAGCAAGTCCTGTAAAGGAAAGCGAGATGGAAGAAACTCCAAAAATAAAAGAGAACAGTGAGTGAGTGTTGGCTGTTCTGAGCCCATCCAAGATTCAGGGAGGATCCCAGCTCCTTCTGAAATCCCTCTGCACATCACAGCCCTTCTGCTCAGCCAGGAGAAATCAACTTTTAGCATCAAGGCAGACACAGGTGAGGTTTTTTCTCTGCAAACTTTGCTGCAGATAATTACTTTTTCCCCCCTTAAAGACTTAGGAAACATCTTGAAGAATCTCTGTGATGGGAGCAAATTTAGTAGGAGAAGCTGAGCTATTTGCACTTGCTTTAGCTCCCTGATTTTTGGTGCACAAATGTCTGTGAGTCTCTGCCTCTGATGAAACAGAGGAAATCACTGAGTGCTGTGAAATATTCCCATCTTTGGGGCAATGGGTTGTCCCACATTTGGCAAGGGAGGACTGACTCCTATCTTCAAATTTTCCTTTTTAGAGCCCAAACCATTCCATGACTCCATGATTTTATGAACTTGTTCCTTGCTCAGAATAGCTCTGGTGAGAATTCATTTAACTTCCCTGGATGGGATTGATTTTCCTAAAGTGCAGCAACCTTATTTCCACCCCTGCCATTTTCTATTAAGTCAGACAGCTCTTATCAGAATTGAAGAAATCCACATCAGTTTCTCCTATTCCTTTCTGCTTGTATGATTAAAAAAAATAATAAAATAATAAGACTCTTTTATTACAAAGGTTCATTTCAAAGGCCTTGGCTTGTTCCTCTACAATTAGTGATTTTGTGTTGGCACCCCAGGCCCAGAGCCAAATCATAAAAATAAAGGAGAGAGGATGAAATGTACACGTTTTTTGTGATATCATCATTGGTAAACAAAGAGGCAAAGCAAAGGCACCAACATGAAGCTGCCAGGACTAATTATTGGGTGGGATGTGAGGCACAGAGTGAACAAAGAATGAGAAAAAGCATCCAGTGTTCCATGGCTGCACTTCCTAGGTGTCCACAGGACACTGCTCCCTAAATTCTGGCACGTTCAGCTTCCAGGGGTTACTCAGTTGTAAGGCTCTGTCAGCCTTTAATCTTGGATATTGGATATTCTTTTATCCTAAAAGAAACCTAAACCCTTATGGTGCTGGAATATTTGTTAACCAAAAAATCCTCTAAGCATGAAGGAAAAAAAATTATTTTCTAAGAATGGGGACTTAAGTTATTATAAAAATGAAAGCTCGCACTGACATTCTTTTATTAACAGGGATTTTTTCCTGGTTATCCACTTTCTCAACACTTGTTGGGGGTCAGTACCTTTCAGCCTTCCACCTTTCTGTAAAATATATCTGAAATTAATTCATGTGTTCAACAATTAATAGAAATGCAGAGGTAAACACACATAGGAAGAGAAACTATGAACATCTTTCCTTAGAAAGCAATATATACAAATAGCATTAAATGAGATGCAGGGTTTGGTCTGGAAAACACTGCAATAATTTGGGAAATAGGAAATTTTTTTTTTTTTTATTTTAAGCAAATGTTTGTGCAAGAGGGCTGAAATTAGATGTGTGATACTGTTAGATGGGATAAATCACAGTTTACACACTGCAAAAGGGATCCTGTGTCAGGAGTTCTCAAACATTTCCACTTGAGGAAATAGATTTTCTCATAGATAACTCTTCCTTGCTTTTGATTATAAAATATCTCATGTGTATCTAGAGTAATTTGCTTACATGGGATCCAAGTGCGAGCAGGAAACAATTCAGACTATTTTACATTGTCTATTAATTAAAGCAGAAAGAAGTTAGGAGGGGTCACAAAAATGTCATCCCTTTGAACCGACCTCAAGATGCAGAGGAACAGCCCATAATGGGCAGTAAAAGCTGTGAGACACAGAATAAAACACCTGAGGTCAACGACTGTGAGGTGCAAATGAGGCCCAGGACACACCTTGTGCTGAGTGAACGGGCTGTTTATTAATAAACAGAGATTGGTATGTGGAAAACAATATTTTTCCATCCTCATCCTGAGTCAAGTAAGCTGCATTTAAGCCGGGGTTTAATGGGGCCTTTTGGAGGCAGCAACTCCGTTTGAGAAATTCGGATTTGAAGGAGCTCTTAAGAGCTGGAATTTTCCAGTGCTGCAACTTTGCTTCAGGGGGTCTTGGCTTTTATTGAATGGTCCTTGGATAGGAGCAAAATAAAACATGGCCTTGGCAGGGGAAGGGGATAACGTAAGAGGGAAAGACAATGGTGCAGGAGTCCATGGCAAAAAATCAAAGGCAGGAGTTGTTACACTCATCAGATTGAAAGCTGTGAGGAAAAAAGCAGTAGCAGCAGGACGTAGCTGTGAAAACAGAGCCATTGTTTTTGTGCCCTGTTAGACTCAGCACCTCTTACTGGCACTTTTATATATAAGGTCTTGTCCTGACAACTCATTTACCTCCAGTGCCATAAGAAATGGATATTGGCACATTCCTAACACTACCTGATTCATTAACTAATAAAATATCACTAATTGCAGAGATGGAGGAGCAAACCAGGCTTGTGGAATATTTATTTTGATGGCTGATAGCACTGCTGAGCACTGAGAGGGGGGGCTGATCTGATGTGTTTTGCAGACAGAACTGTTTGCCTGACAGAGCATCACATTAATGAGGCAAACTCTGACTTTTGCACAGTGGAGAGATCAAGACGTAAATATCAGGGTGTAACCCAGCAAAGGAAAATCCTCTAAAGACTTGCTGAAAGATGTGGTATCAAATGAATTGCTTACTTCTTAGAGACTGCTTTGATATTTATTGGTTCAAATTGCTCCACTGACTCACTCTTGCATAAGCTTTCATGCCCCATTTTAATCTTGACATTTCGGGAAGCCAGGCTGAGGCAGGGTAATGACTGGCTTTACAAAGGATCAAAATGAAAAAGAAGAAGCTGGGTTGTAATAATTATAGCTTGTGCAAAAAAAAATAAATATATATATACATTGAGAAAACAGAGTGAGAAATGATCATCAAGTAATGAATGGGGCAGTAATGCCAACATGTTTAGAAAACAGAGCCCTGACTTTGGGAAATCAGGCAGTGCTGGATTTGTATTTTAAGGTACACAAATAGTTTTAGTGTCATCTTCTCCACACAATCTCCTGAGTCACACAGCTGAGATCTTGGGGATTTAACTGGGAAATAAACTTCACTTGCTCCCTGAATTTGGGGGACATGGGACAACAAGGGAATAGGGAAGGCACTAAAAGGGGTGAAATCTACTTTAACCCTTCCAAAATATGTTCCAGCACTGTAGCTTCTATTTCTCTTCATTGGTACATGTAAAATGAGATTTATTGTTCAATACAAGGCCTAACTGTGAGCAGGCCATGAACTTCACCCGTGCACTCTGTCCAACGGCACCAGCGAAGAATGGGATAAAATATGGGATAAATGTCAGATATTAAGGAAAAATCTGCCTTATCACATCTTGGAAGGGCCATTTTTGGGGGTAAAACAGGGCAGAGTGAGGCCAGGTCAGCTTTCACATTTCTAGTTTGACCTCTGGGATGTTTTATCTTGGCCTATCCCCACTCCCTGGATAATTGTGAGAGTTGGTGCCCACTGGAACAAAGAGCATCCAGCATTTTTAAAACACCAGGACTGAAAGCATTCCTGAAGTAAACCCTTCTAATAAGGGAAAATACCAGCATGCTTCAAATATTAGTAAACAAATGATTCAAAGCAGCCACTGAGGCCCACAAGGCCAGTGATTCAGCGCCTCAGGAATTCATGCCAATTTTAATTCTCACCTGAACAATACCTGGAGCTGCTGGATGCACTGGAGCAGCCTGCAGCTCCCTCTCTGTCACTGCTCAGTCTCATTGTCTGGACATGCACTTCAGAGCTGAAACAGTGAGGATGGAATCAGAAATAGCTGTGGTTAACCCAGTCATTCAGAGAAAGACCTGTGCTCTGCATTCAGAGCAAATGTGCTCTCTTGGAGCTGTTGGTGCTCCTTATTTTCCAGTGGCTCGTGAGATCTCAGCTTCCTTTAATCACATCACAACCTCAGACCAGCAGCAGCCCTCCAGGGCAGAGATTTCTCTGTGTTTCCTGATGTATATAAATTGTCCCATATTGTCCAAACATGATTGTTGGGAGATCTCAGAAAAGCCTGAGGAGCCTGATGCCCTGGAAGGAAAAGAAGGAAGGCCATGTAGAAAATGCCATGTATTTGCCTGGAGCAGATGCACAATCCATTCTAATAAACTGTATTTCAGATAAAATTTCATTGTAGATGTGTAGTTCATAAGCAGAACAGAATTTGGGTTAATACATTGTAGTGGAGGTGTTTCAGAGAGTGCCATTTGAAGTTGGTTTTCCTTCTGTATTATTGTTCCATGTAATTCTGAGAGGTTGTGTTGAAAGCTGGGGTGAAAGGATGCTGTTATGATGGTGTGACCTGAGTTTTCCTATACATCTTGGGCTACATAAATTTTTCACCTAGCTCATAAAATAGGTAACATCATGCTCTTAGCCTTGCCAGGGAAAACTGGGAGTCAATCCATTGATGCCAGATCTGTTCTGCACAAACTCAGAAATAGCTTGGAGCAGAATAAATCCATCAGAGTCGGGTTGTTTATTGTTTCCCATTATTTTGGAGTGTAAAATCTGTCAACATACCTCAAAAAAAAAACTGAGGTGGAAAGACAATGACCTTTCAAGACTTGACTTTTCAGTTTAAAGTTTGTCTAAAACGCTTTTCTTGAAATAAATTAAGTAGTGACTAACTTCCCAGATAAAGGACTCCTGTACCTGTTGTATCAGGGAAATGAATATTTCAGCCTTCATATCTGGAGTATTCATCCCTAAGAACAGAGTGGAATTTGGAGTGGTTATCTGACCTTTGATATCCAGAGCAAAGCAAAATACAGCAAGATGTGAAAATAAATGGAGGTTTTAATGGTGCTTAAATGCTTTTTAATGGTGTTCCATCCCACTTTTTAGCAGAAATTGAGTACCAGGTTCTCCCAGCTGTAGTTTAGCTGGGAATAACTACTTTAAACTTGTGTGAACAGGATGGAAAGGCACAAAACTACTGATCCCACACTCAATCTGGTTTTGTCTTTCTGTGGATATCCATAATTTTACATCAAGGCCAAATGTATCCTGAACTTGGGTCAGACAGAAAGAAGGAAAACACTGGAGGTGCCAGTTCATGAAGCAAAGCGTGGAGATCTGATCACCAAACCCAGAGCCATAAATGTTCCCTGATTATTGATTCCTCCTCGACTTGGAATGAATCCTCCCTGGAAGTGCTTTGAGCGTTAAATACCGTTGATCAACATTTAATATTGATTAAACTTGATAGAGATCTAGGCTGGGCTTAATTTCTTTTAGCCTGAATACTCCCACCTCCCTGAAAACATGTGATTAAACTGTTCTGATTTCTGTTTTAGATGAAGAACTCTGTCTCCACCGAAAACAAAAGAGGGTTCTGTCGCAAGACAAATTGAATCAAATTCTCCAGGAGTTTTCCAGTTCAATTAAGCTGTGGGATAGTCCCTATCTTAGGTGCAAATCTCCCTGTGCATTACAGGACCACAGACAGGGATGTGGCAAAAGGTAAAACTGGGAGTTATGTCTCTAAGGGCTGGTTGGAGACACTTGTAATCTCGTTTTATTGGTGGTACCCTCCCCAGCATAATGAACTTTGATGAAATTGCTGTGGCGCCTGTGAAGCTGAGCAGGCTTTGCCAGGGAAAGACCTCCCATGAACAAAATCGCCCAGGCAACAATTCCACACTGCAGCCAAGCCAGAAACTCTGGCAAAGTCACCTCTTCCCATCCCTTAACTCCTGCAATTCTCCTTTTCAAGCTCTGCATATAAAAAATTAATTAAAAAAAAGAAAAAAAGAAAACAAAACGGAAAAGATTGCCCACTTATGTGCATGGCTGAGGGATAGAGCTTAAAAACAAAAATAATAAATTCTGTGAGAATCCACTGCATGGTTGAAAATGGCTCCGAGTTCAACAGCCAGCAAAGTTACAGGGACCATAAGGCTCTGCCACTGAGTTCACTGTCTAAGGAAATGAATCTGTGGAAGACTTTAAATAGCAATATTTTTAATTCAGCAAAGTTTCCACCCCCTGCCAGACTTGGAGAGATGGGAATAGGAATCTGTAAATTCATCATTGTTGTTTTTAAGGAGTTGGATCCGGGGAGTACAAACATTTAATAATGGATATAATTAAATTCTTTGCTAGTCAGTTTGACTCAGGAGCCAATTGGCACCATAATGCCATTTCATTTACATAAAATATGGAGTGATTCTGATTCAGAGAACTGTGATTTCACAGAGCTGGAACTGCAAATGAAATAAAGGTAAAAGAGATCAGGTTTAGGAACATATCTCTGATAACTTGTCTCAGTTTGGAGTTTAGATTTTTAAACTCTGATATTTTATAGTAAAACTCTGGTCCAGGTCAGCTCTAAGCACAATCATTTTAAGTATAACAAATTACTTTGAGCACTTTAATTTCCAGATTATTAAATGAAGATACCTTCAAGGGACCTGACTTTGATAGATTATATTAAACCAAGCCTGAAAATCAGACTCTCCTTGTGGTGGAAAACTTGAGGGATCAACTAACAATGAGATTTCTGCTGTCTTGGTGATGAACTGTCCTAAGAACTGCATTTTCAGTGAATATGAAGTGACCTTTGAAAACTTCACTGGAAGTTGATCCAGATGTTTAATATGACCAAGCTGGTTCATCTCTACATATAAATAAATTCTCATTTTGGTTGAAAGTGAAATGCAGCACTTCTTTCTTTGTCTTGGGTTTCTCAAGCAAACATTAAATTGTTTTAAGTCAGCAACACTGAGGAAAGATTTCTGGGATTGCTTTTTGATGGGAATTTTCATTTTGTAACAGGACTCATGCTTTAATAGGCTCCTTCTCAGCAGCACTTGAGGGAGTAGCATCTACAAGGAGACAAATACAAATTGAAATCAAATCACAGCCAGGTTTACTGGGAATGTTCAGAGCTTCAACCTCCATTAGGGCTCCTCAGGCCATGAAAAAGGGTTGAGTGGAAATCCTGGCTTAGAACACCTTGTCTTCTTCTTCTCTTCTGTCTTCAGACACTCATCCCTTTGCCCTGCAGCTTCCTCAGTTATATCTCCCAAGAAACTGAAAATATTTGACTGGAATAAATAAAAAGGCCATTCTTTCACAGTTTTGCCCTAATTCAAGTGAATTCCCTGGTCTGGTTCCATGACCAAGTCCCAAAATACCTGCTCTGGCACAGTGAGGAAGGTGATACCCACAGCATGGGAAAGAGGAATGGGATGGAAGAGGAAGGACAGGAGTGAATACCTAAACTGTTCCTGGTGCTGAACTCTGCAGGGTCCCACTGCTGTCCAAAAGTTCTCCCCAACACCAGCCAGACATGGCCAGGAATATCCCAGGCTTTGGAGGTTTTAGATTTTCCTGAGGCTGTGCAATCTTGTATTCATCCACAAATGGGAGATTTAGTCCTTTTAAGGACTTGGAAGCACTTCAAGAGCTCAAATCATCCTTTCCCCACTCAACAGAAGGATCAGCTGTGTCCATGCAGCTGCTTCCACCCACCTGTACACAGGATTGTGTGGAGGGATGAGGGATCCAGGGACTGGGCCATTCCCAAAGATCCCAAGGAGCCACAGGCTGGTCAGATCACCCCGGAGCTGGAAGTGGCCATCACCCTGATTGTGTGGTCACAGAGCCTGAGATTGTGCCCTTTCCACAATAAGCTCCTGATTGCTCATGAAAGCTTTGGGATGTTTGTGGCAAAGGATTGGTGACTTAGTTTCTCATTGTCTGCATGTCAGTGGGGTCAGTTTCTTAATTGTCCTGAGGCAAATTAAATTCCAGCTCTGCCATCCAAATGAGACTGCAAACACGGGGCGAGCAGCTATTGTGTGCCTCTCACCCATCTCTGCTCAGCTGTCACTGAAGGAACAGCTCCCTGTCTGTTTTACCTGCAGAAACTAAAAGTACGTGGTGCCCTTTTAATCTGGAAACAAAAGAGAACAAAAGCAAACAAATGGAGGCCAAATTATCTCGCCTTGAGATCTGAGTTTTCTCCATATTGAACTTCTGGTACCTACTTAATGAGCCCGGGTTGTTGCTCACTAGTGAGCGAGAACAAAGCAAAGTGACTCATGCTGCCTTGTTATTGTTACATAATCTATACAAGTCATTTATTTTTATGGTTAATTAGTGGATTAGTTAAGTATATTGGAAATGTAAAGAGATGTGGAGTTAGGAGAGATTCAGTGTCTGTTAATCTGTGCAGGATGTCTGTGGGTATCCAGAGGGAAATCTGTGTAAAGAACAGATCTTTTCAGGGCTGATCACTTGAATTTACACCTCTGTGTGCAGCTGGGCTCCCTTCAGCCTCAGCAGGCACTCAGGTTGGGCAGAGCCTTTTTCAGAGTTACAAACCCCCCTTTTTTTACTTCTGTGAATCATTCCTGCTGAGGGAACCTAGAGCCAAGATGTGGTTCCTCCTCACATGAGCACAAGGGGCCCCCAAAATCACTGTCTGTATTAATCACCACAGAGCTGGCAGAGGATGTGCTGTAAATCTTCCCAACTCAGCTGCTAGAGGTCGGTTTGTGTTCTTTTCATTAAAATGCAGCAACAAGAACTCCTCAGAAGTGGCTGGCTGCACCTCACTACGCAGCAGACACCCAAGCACGCATTTGAAGTCGCAAACATCACCAAGTGACCTAAATCGGGGTTACCTGCTGAGGCATCAGTTTAATATGGAATTACTGCCCTGTTTTTATTGTAATGACCAATTAAGGATCAGCACCTCAGAAACCTCAGGTGGCTGATTTACAGGGAGCAAGCACAGCCCTTGCCAAGCTGCCCTGGTGGAGAGGCCAGCGCCGGCGTGTTGTGCCAGGGTCACCCGTCACCATGGTGCTGGCAGGGCTCCGTGGTGTTTGGCTGCCCAGCACCGACCCCTCCTCGGTGCCAGGGATGAATTGTGAGCAGGGGAGTTGCTAGGAGCCTGAGGAAACACGAGGGCTCCCTGCTTTCCACACAGCTCCACTTCAAAGCCACAGAGCCCGGGGAAGCGCCCAGCGCTGCTCTAACAACACGTGCTGCGTGGGGCAGGGACTCACAGTGTGTTCTTCTGGGTCTTTCTAAAACAAATTTTAATTTAACCTCTGCTTTGACCCAGCACCTGAGTGTGTTGCCCAGATATGCTCCATTTCAGTTTATTTAACCAGAATGTTTGCTTACTCAGTGACCACTGGAGGGGAACTACTGTTCTTATTAATTCCACAATGGGTATTTGTTGCTTCTTGTTTTCTGACATTTTCTTGATGACCATAATTGCAGAGTTCTTGTTTTCAGATAATAAATGCACGTGTCTATTTGCTCAGGTATTATGTAATTGATGCCCAGCTATTAATTAAAGATCTAGACTCAATGTCTCTGAAGCTGCCTCCGGATATTTGTCCTTATTGTGTCATACCTTGGACGCACAAACAGGGAAACCACGGGCAGCTTTGCATGGGCTCTGCTCCTTCCCTTTAATAAAGGAGCCTAAATTCAGGAGTTGCAAAGAAGGATTATACAGAGTGAGGAATATTTTTCTGATGGGATTTTGATTCTTCCTTCTTTCCCTGGGCTGCCAGCGTTTCCCTTAAGAAGCTGACGCTCAAACATAATGAGCTGTTTGCTCTGCACTGCTCTCCACAGGCCCTGCTCACTAAAAAGAGTTTATTTTGCCTTTATTGCTGTTGCTGTTAATAGCAGGGCAGGCTATAGCTGGCACTGGGAGCAGCATGAAGATTTCATGGGTGAAAAGAGAAATCAGACATTGCAAAGTCACTGCAGGGAGAAGATGGATTGGTTGCTCTCGTTCCCCAGAGCCCATTTGGGAAAATATGTTATATGATCCTGTGAACAAATTGTTACTTTTCCAGACAAGTCTGTTTTCTGTGTAAACACTTTTACTGTAGCAATGTACAAGAACAACACTTTCAATCCAAAACTCAACAAAAATAGACACCCCAGAACATTTGGAACTTGTTAAACTCCAGAAGGGAAAAAAAAGGGAAGAGAGGCTGCAAAGAAAAAAAAAAGCTTTCCGCTTTTAAATGTTCTGATTTTTGTACTTTTAAGGGTCTAAAAGTCCTGCCAGAGAGTTCTGAAGCTTTTCAAAGCAAAGGTACAGCTTGGAGAGGCAGAAATTGTTTTGAGTCCACTTAGTAAAAAGTCATTACCTCTGAAGAGCAAAGTTAATGAGCTTGGGAAGGCAGGATTCGGCTCCTATGCCTTTCATAGACTTCCTGTTCCCCTCAGGAAAATCCCTGGGCACCTTTGTGACTCAGTTTCCTCGCTGCCAAATGAGAAAATGCCTTCTGAGCACGCAGGGAGGGATGGAGCTGCAGAAATGCAGGGGTTTATCACCAGCAGGTGCAACTCATGTTCCTCCCTGCAGCCGAAGAACCTTCAGCTGGGATGGGCTCCTCTCAGAGATTCTGCTGCTCTGGAACCAAAAGGTTTGGTGGAGAAGTGATTTTGTTGTGTTATGATGGAAAATCTGCCAAAGATTTTGCTCTGAGACATTTCAAGATTGTATCAGGGCAGTTAAATGTCTCATTTATTTATCAGCTGTACCAGTCAGGGCAGTGTTGATCTTATCAGAGCCGAGTCCTTCAGCTTTTTAATCCTTGTGCAGACCATTGGGCATCCCGTAAAGCTGCTGAAACTTAACTTTTAAAATATTGTTTCACTTGAAAAGAAAATGTGATTTCTTCCTGACCCCAACAAAAAGGACCATCACTAACCCCCAAAACAGACCAAAGGTTTGGTCTTCATCCCTTTGAGTGGGCACAGCCCCCCAAAGGCAGAGGCATTATCTGAACACAAACTAAAATCACCAACTTTATTTTACACCTGGGAGTGCTGTCAGCAGCTCACTGTGAACACGTGTTAAAAAAAGGAATTAACATTTCTCACTTGTTCCTGAGCTGGAAACACTGGGTGGTTTTTTGATTTTTTTTTTTTTTTTTTCCATTCCCTAAATAAATTAAATCTTTTTCTTCTGGAGCTCTTAGAGTCCTCATCTCTTTCAGCATTTGGGTTACTGAGTGAGGAGTGCTGCTCAGGTTTGGAGGGGCTGCTGCAACCTCATATTTCCATACACAGAAGATACACACAGCTCCTGATCCAGCATCACAAAATTCTGCCTTAATTTCATCCTGCATAACAAAATGAGCCCCATGAGAACACTGGCATGATCTCTTGGCTCCACGGGCTTGGCTGCCCCAGGCTCAGCTTCTGAGGGTTTCAGAACTTTTATCCCAGTTCAGATAATATTGCCAAAACTCAGGCTGTCGTCTCTATAAAGTAATTGCCTGTCCAAGTCTTTACAGTCTCTACACTGGTTTAATAACGAGTAATTAGTTGAATAAGTCCAATTAATGCCTTTGTACAGATCTGAGATTGGAGTAGGATTGTAGGTCAAGTTTAATTTTAAAATACATTAGAATTTCTATCAGTCTGAACACACCCAGGGCAATGCTATTATGGGCTTTCCCATGAATACATATGAATCATGATTTGGCCTCAGAGCCCAGATCTAGCAGTGCATGTTTAAATCTCTAAAGCCTATCTAGAACTGGAATATTCTCTGCAAATGGGGCCTCCTTTTTTTTTTAATTTCTCAAAAAAACCTTCTCCAGAGGCAGTGTCACCTGTGAAGGAGGAAATCCCTGCACAGTCCTGCAAGTGGAACAGAGAAAGCCTGAGTGTGAGTTTCATACCAGATGATGCTTCACAGAGGGTCCTCAAACTCCTGAACAGCAAAACCCCCAGAGCTCCACACCTGACCAAGGCTGGGCTTTTCAGGAGCTGCTGAGATTCATGAATTTTAATTCAATTTCAATTTCAATTTTAATTTGAATGGGTGACTGTTGCTGCAGGGCTCTGGCAGCCCTTGTCTCAGGCTGTGGCAGTGCAGGGAGACTCTCTCTGAGCAGTTTTCTCGCTGAAAAGCAACATTTGCCTTTAAGATTAACGGGCCAGGAAAACTTCACAGCCCTCTGGACAAAATGTTGTCGAGCCATTAGAGGCACAAAAGGACGAGCAGTGTTTTGCAAGGCAGCTCATTTACTGTGTCATTAAAAGCTCCTGTACCTCCCTGGTGTGTTGTTCTCATTATTAAAAGATAGACAATATTACACTAATTGGAGGTGAGTGTTTTAAGCACTGTTTTTATCCTCTATCACTCCTCTGGGTGATCAGAGCTATCTGTTCTTGTCCCTCCCTGACAAATTTCCTCCAAAGTGGATTCTATATGAATGATTAAATTAATTACTATCTATCCTGGACCACTAGCAGCTGGATTCTGATATTAAAGTTAAATTTTAAATTGTTTCTTTTTATTTCATTGACATTCTTCACTGAGCTGAAGGGAGGTTCCCAGTGAGATTATTCTTCCCTCTGCCAGATTCCCATTCTGAAGGAATTATAATTCCTTTTATTCTTAATAATAAAAGGAATTATAATTATAAATCACATTTCTATCTATGCAAATTCAAAATTATAATAATAATAAACAGTAATAATAATAAACAATAATAGCTGTTATTTGAATGTAGGTTGTTCAGAGCAGCTGATAGACTCAGGCCAGCAAAAATGTCACTTTTATGACTTGGGCCCTGCCATCCTCACAGCAGTGACGCCCAGAGCTTGCTGACATTTTTTGTGAGCACTTTTCTTGCTGATTTGAAGGTTGTTCCCTGCTAAGTTTAGAGGTTGTCCCTCAAATCTTCTGCTGGACAAGGAGAAATGCAGTTTAGGTGAGGTGAACTGACAACCATCACCTCAGTGGGTTATTATTGTTTATGACGTGCAATTTAAAAGCCAAATTTTCCAACAATTTATGGACGTAATTATGCACCTAATTTGCACAGTTATTTTGGACTGATGTATAATATTGGCTAGCTGCAAGTTCAGCTGGGCTAACACAGGGCTGGAACAGCCCCAAATGCTCCCTGGTGTGTCTTTCCAGGGGATGATGCCACATTTAACATAATCTCTTCTAACTACAGTGAGCACTAAGTCAACCCTGCTAATAGTTTCACACCAGCTAAAGCCACATTATTTTTCAAGGTGAGAATATCTATTATTCTCAAGAGAAGAAATCTCCTCTGACTTTGTAGTTTGGCAGTAAAAGACACTGGTCAGACAAAAAATTACCAGTGCTGAGCAACTGAGCTGCTCCTTTTGAAGTGCAGGTCACAGGAGCAGCTTGGGAATTTTCATTTGGGTTGTCCAGGTGACACAGAATTCACCTGTGTAATGCACAATATATGAATCCATTGGCTCACCAGTAAGGATTTTGGCACATTCTTTCAGAGCCCACAGCCTCTGAAGGGTGCAAAAGGTTCCCCAGCCTTGGACAGGCTTGGAAATCCATCCTTGTCACACACAGCACAGGGAAAAAGGAGTGTTGCAATTCCTGCTGTCACCCTGCCCAAAGCCAGGCCAGCTTTGGGGACAAAAGTTTGTCCACAAAACTGATGTTATTGAAGGATTTTCAGGATGCAGCTTCAGTAACTCAAGATTAAATCTCCTGAGTGTTTGGCTTTGCCCAGTGCCACACTGGGGAGTTGGAAGCCTGAGCTTCCAGAGGGGAGGGGTCTCTGTTGCTGTAACAGCCCCAAATCCCCTGATGGCACCAAGAAAATAGAAATAAATAGAAAAGAGCAATTCTAGCACTGTAATGACTCATCTTGGTGGTTACTAAGTACATCCACAGCTCAGCTGAGCTGAATACTTCATAAAACAGACTAAGCTGAGGAGGATCCATATGAAAGTGGGGATTCCAGAGATTTATGGGGAGCCCATGTGGCTGTAAATCACTGACAGGGCTCTTGTCTGACTGCATCATGTAACAGAATGATCACATCCCATGGCAAGATAGAAATGACTCATTTAATTCCATGGTAAGAGAAATCCTGGATGAAATTGAAATTTTAGGAGCTCGAGCCACTCATATGCATTCACTTTGGCTTCATGGTCTTTAAAATCTCTCAAACAGCTTTGAAGTGAGGTTATTTACTAAAAAAAAAATAAAACCAAACTAAGTTAAATTCATACAGCAGTACAAAATAGACATACAAATATCTGACCTGAATGAACATTTCACAAATATAATTCAAATAACAAATGAACAGCACAGCACAAAAACAACATCATCATGATTATGAAGCTTAAAACTATTTTCCCCAAGCTTGCCTGCCTTCAAAGATATTTAAAACCTGCTTCTCCTCCAGCATGTATTAGTGTCAATCAAAAATAACTCTGCTCAGGTCAATGGATTTACACAATTGCAAAATTAGTATAAGTGAGAGGACAATCAGAGCTTTTGTATACTACAAAAATCTCTCTTAATAGCAACAGCAATAGAGAAGAAGGAGGTGGTGGGAGGTGCCTTTCCAGGACAGGCTGGGTGGATAAACAAGAAAAACCTGCTGAGCTTGTGAGGAGGAGCTGCAGCATTAATTTAACCATTAATTCACTCCTTTAAAAATTCCCCTTTCCTGTCTTTTCCTTCATCTGACACATTTAGCAGCAGTTGGGCTGGAGGTTTAAAATCAGAGTGCAGAGATGTGCAGCGATGTGCAGATCCATCACACAGGATCCGTAACAAATACGGAAATTTAGAATTACATCCTGGAATGGGAGCAGTGACTTTGGGGGTGGCAGTGTGTGACAAAGGGCTTCCCTCACCCTGGGGGTCTGCCCAGTCCTGGGCTGCCTTCTGCAGCCCCAAGCCCAGCACTGGGCAGCTGGGAGGGCGGGTTGGTGGATCCATGGGGTGGTTCCAGGGAAAGGTGCCCTCAGGAGGCACATTCCCAGCAGCAGATCCCTGTCACAGGGTCAGCCCTTCACGTGCAGGGACTCTTCTGCCACAGGACATCAGTGACCAAACAAGGGGACATCAGGATTTCACCACCTGTGGTGGCTGTCCACACCAGCTGTGGCCCTTTGGTGCCTTCCCTGCCTGGGACAGGCAACATGAGTCTCTCAGGACATGGAAAACCACGGCCAAAAGGGAAGGAGAGGACACAGCACTGAAATCTTTTGTGCTGTGGGACTCCACAGACGTGCCAGAAGTGAGTTTGTTCAAATCTTCAGATCCCCAGATCACAGGAGCCACTAAAATTGTCATTAAACATCTTTTGTTGGAAGCCTTGGTGGACTCAAAGACAAAAATAAGCAGAGATGTGTGGAGAAAGCATTCCTATTTCTTGCAGAGGGACTTCCCTGGCCACAGAAGGTCCATGTTTGGAGTTGAGAAATGGTTCATTTCCCTATAGAAAAGAGATTGCCCCTGCATCAATAGATGTTTAAACCTTGCCAGCCAGAGAGGAAAATCCACTTATTGAGGACAAAATATAACTTCCTTAAAACTGCTGGGACTTTGCCAGCAGCTTAAGCCACAAATAATTTACCCAGAGAATATGAAGTCAACAAGCTCTGGAACTGTGGGAACTGCAACTGTTGAATAAATCATTCATGAATCTCATTTAACTAAGGACAATTATAATATCCCAAAGCAATAGAGGGATCAGAATGTTCCAGATAAACATGGATCAGGCTCTCAGCTGAGAGCACAGCAAGGCTTCACTGAAGCTTTGAGCTCAATGCTCACAGCCCTGGACCAGAGAGTCCTGAAATTCTCAGGGCATCCTTTATTGCTCAGAACCTTTCGCAGGGCTGGCCTGTGGTGCTCAGAGCCCTGGCCCAGGGTATCCTGCTCTGCTCAGGGCATCCTTTATGCTCAAAGCCCTATTCAAGGGATGTCCTGCAATGCTCAGGGGTGTCCTGAGATGCTCAGAGCCTTTTTGGGAGTGTCCTGAGATGCTCAGAGGGTGCCCTGCAATATTCAGAGCCCTGGATCAGTCTTCCACTCTTTAGGGCATCCTTAATGCTCTGGAGGCCACGTTCCTCTGTCACTTTGGGCTGGGGAAGTAGAACAAGCACTTGGGGAGTTTATTCTCTGTTTTGGTCTCTGCTTCAGAGTTATTTAGCAGAGCAGAGACAAGTTCTGTAGGATGTAAAAGCTCCTTTTGAGCTATTGGGAACAGCAAGAGCTCTCCCACAGGAGACAGGCCCTGGCACAGAGGATGCACCACCACAGCCTGACAGTCCTGCCCCAGGAGTCTCTGGTTGTGCTGGCAGAGTCTCTTTGCCAGCCCAGGACTGCCCTGGAGCCACATTTCTCCAGAGCTTCTCCCTGTGGCTGTGCAGAGCCTCCAGTGCTCCCTCCCAGCTGGCTCTGCTTTGATATTTGGCCAGGGGTGGAGGAGCCACAAACCCCACCAGGGCCATGGCACTGCCCTGCTCCCAGCAGGATTCCCTCTTCCCAAGGCTTCCTCCTCCCTCGTCCCCACGCTCCTGTCCCATCCCTGGCTGGCTGTCAGTGCAAACAGAACCAGACATGTCATGATTTTGGGTCACCACCCACCTGAAAACCTGTCTGAGCTTTTGCCTGAGAATAGGAGCTGGTTGGGATTTTACTTTTCCCATCCTAGAGAAAAATCAAAAAATAGAAAATAGAAAGCTCTGAGGTTTCTTGATATTTTTATTCCAGTTTACTCCCTCCAAGGCTTTCCTGGGCTGTCTGTCCCAGTTCAGTGGGGTATTTCACCTTCTGTCCTGCTCTTGCTGACAAACAACAAGAGGTAAATTTGGACACATCATCCCAGCTCTAAGAGGGTTTCTCATTTCATTTCTCAGCCTCCTGAGGCTCTAGGAGGGAATCCCACCTCCAGACAGCTCATAAAGTCATTTGTGACACAGGATGTCCCAGTTACTATATAGGAATGTTGAAAGCATTTTATTTTCTCCCCTTTGATTTTTATTGGTTGAGCTCCCAGTGCTCTGTGAGTAATTATACCATTTGCTTTATGTCTTGCTTTTCTAATGACTAATACCAAAATATATGTACAAGCAAATGGAAGCGTATTACTGAGTGATTAACAATGGACAATTAGGATTAATTAAGGCAATTATTTTAATAAATAAGAATTAGTAAAATATATCCATAAACAAAGCCGTGGCTCATATTTAGCAGGGCTGATGCAGGCTAAAGAAACAGAATTGTGACAACTGGGAGCAGAGGCAAGGAGGAGACAGAGATGATTAAAGAGAAATAGTTGTGTACATAAAAAATGTAATTAGGCATAAGACAGAATGTGCATACCCAGACTGCTCTACCCCTGGCAAGGGTGTTTAATTTCATCTGTTACCACTAGAAATGGGATTTACACACAGGCATTCCTGTGTAGCCATGTCCTTAAACTTCCATCTCTTTCACAAAGAGGTCACAAAGGCATAAAACTGCCCTAAGAAACAGCAGGAAAATCATTCACTCCCATCCCTTTTAGCACCTCAGTTCTGCTCATAGCACCAATGGGATGATCTGCCCTGGAGGTTCTGAGCTAGGAGTGAAATTCTCATTGCTCTAAACAAGATATGCTCTGACAACCCTGAAAGCAAAGAAAATACAATATTTCTTTCAATCCTTCTGCCCCTAATGATGACATTCTTTAACACTCGATTTTTTAACTGATTTTGGGTGAGTTGAAGTTTGTCTGTTGCAGTATTCCCTAGTGCCCCAGATTCCCCAGCTTCCATCACCTCTGGGAAGGACAAAGCCTGGCGTGGCCACTCTGGAGGATGATCCTGCTCCTGTGGCACCACAAGTGAGAGTTTTCCCCAGGGCTAATCTGCCCAATTAGATGGATATGGTTCATTACTGGGCACTGTTAACCTTTGGCACAATCAGATCAACAGAAAGAGCAGAGCTGTAAAATGAAAGCAAACCTCAAGGTTTGATGTCCTAGACCAGTGCCAGCAGCTTTTCTCCCTACAACAAAGTGCTTGAGCAGATTGGAGTGCTTAAATTACAATCAAATGTCAGTAAATGGCTGCTAGAGGGTTTAATAACCAGAGTGGTAGGAAAGGACAATGAAACCCTGAGAGTGGTGCCACAGAACAAGGATATGGTGTCCCCAGCCCTATTCAGCAAACAGCGTTTTTAAACAGTGTTTAAAAGTTGGTTCTTTTTGGCTGGGATGCTGTGGGGTATAAAGCTGTCAGTGCCACAGCCTCACTCCCCTCCTGCAGCAGAGCCCAGCTGCTGGCTCAGCTCTGGGGTTGTTTTTGGGGTTTTTTTTTGTGGGGAAGAACTCCCAGTCCCAGCAGAGCCTCGTAAAGCAGCTCAGATAAATCAAACTGCATTTCTGTGGGTGCTGAAGGTCAGCACAGTGACAGCAGCACACTCACAGCTGAGAAACAAAAGCCCCCAGCAGAGACTTTCTCAAGTTCATGATTATTCTGTTTGGGTGCTTTGTCTGCTCTTTTTGGCCACGATTAAACAACAGGTTTGAGACGTGGTTTAGGATTTTCCTGAGCTGGTGCCTCAATTTGTTATTATGCAGCTGAGTTTTTGGTGGTTATCAAGATTTTCTCTGATCTGGTTATCAAGAGTTGTGGAGGGGAAGGAATTAAAAAAGAGTCCAGAAAAGTGCATCCCATTGCCCCAGGTCCAAGCTGGAGGCCTCCAGATGTTTCACTAACTGGAAAACTGCACAATTTGAAGGGTAAATAATGTGTTACATTAGAGATTAAAACATGTCTGCTTCAGTTCATTCTCAGAGAACAAAAAAAAAAAAAAAAAGGGCACAAAACCTTTTTATTTTAGCACGGAAGAACATCAAAATTATATTTATCTCCCTCTTGGGAGAGGTGGAATTGAAAGCATTTTAATTCATAAATATCTGGGTTATATCTTTTCTGGAAGCTGCCTGAGAATCCAGAGAGGACAGGGAGCTCAAAGTTCAAAACCATGCTGGCAAACCCAGGTAGAGCAGCTCCTTTCCAGCTCCCAGACATGGTTATTCCCAGGAAATCTCTTTTCCTGGCTGCCTCTGGAGCACAGCCCTTCCAGCCTGCTTTTGAGCATGTTCTGGCCACTTGATTGAGCCATCATTTTATCATATGGCTTTTGTAACCTCTCTTGCCTCACTCTCACGCTGCCAATAAATCAGAATTTCCCTCTGCCATGTGCAGGTTTTGAGGGGGTCTGGAGGTTTGAAGGAAAGAAGGGGAGCTCAAGGTTTGCTGGTTGGGGTCAGTGCATTATATTTCACTGAGTAAGCAAATACAGGCAGAGTTTTCTGTGAAGGTTTTCAGGCAGAGCAGTCCAACAGGCAATTTCCTGTCCTAAGTAGTGTTATAATTAGGATTGCCACTGGAATGAAACACTCTGTGCCCATATTATGGTGTTACACCATGTTAGCATTTAATTGTCACACCTGACAGACTTACACACCCCCACATTTGGAGAGGGGAACCTCTCATAACTCTGCTCTTCACAGCCTGGCTTTAAATTCCCTGTAGTATTCCTCAATAAATATTTCCATTCACATGGCTATCAGTAGAGGACAGTGGATTAATGATCACAAAATCTTGTGGTTATTTGTTATCTGTACAAAGGCACACACATTTATCAGCATCTTGGCTCCAGCAAAGCAGGAACGTCAAGAGAAAATGTTTGGATTTGGTGATCAAGGGAAACCTCTCAAATCCAGCTGTGCCAGCCCAGGAGTCCTCCTGAGTTCTGTTCATAAAAGTAAATCAGCTGAAGCTGTCCACAGACACACACCAGGTTTAGGGGATCACAATTTGTGCTTCCACTCTGGCAAAAAGACGCTTCTGACACCAGCAGCAACATCCGTGGGCAGTTTATAATCCCAGCTTTCCACAGCTGGCCTTTTAGGCTTGCAGACCAAGCAGGAGATGCTGAAAAGAATAAAATTAAGAGTAAAATGAAGAATAAACTGCAAGCTGCGGGCCTGGCTGGTGTGTGAGGAGCTGTTTGTGTGTGGATCATTGCAGGAGCCTCCCCAGTTCATTAGGAGCCAACGGAAGTGCTGCAGCCCCAAATTCCTGTCATTTCATCTGGAGAGGAGGCCTCTGGCCTGTAACCAGATCTCTGCCCTGCTTTAGGGCTCCCTGATCTTTGCCTTCAGACTTCTGGCCAGGATTAATTTACATAGGGCTGGAAACAAGCGTGGCACTGGCCGTCGGCTTGAGTTACACGCAAGGAACACCAATAAACTTCCTGGTGGAGCTAATAAAGGAAATTGGGGAGGAAGGAACAGTCTATCAATTATCAATAGGAGAGAAGCTGCAGGAATCGAGCGAATTAAAGTGTGCAAACCAAGTAGTTGGAAGTTGGGATTCAAAAGGGGACTCAGAGCTCCCTCTTTGCATTTTGAGCAAAATTCCATGTACAGACTGGCAGAAGAAGAGAAAAATAAGCCCAGAGACAGGGAGAGCAATGGCAGGAGACATTTTGGAAAGAAAGGAGAAAGGGATGATTTATTCCTAGCTGGGAGAGGTAGAGATGTGCCACTATTCATAAGCTATGAGGGGAAAAAAAACAGCTTTTGGGGGGGATTTTCTTGAACCATTTATTTGCATCATTGTTTTAGTGGAACTCCAATTTTGCTCTGATTTGCTCTGCCAATAAATGAAAATTCAAAAGTAATTTTCACTGGAAAATTAATTCTGGTGAGAACAGTACCTCTATATTCAGTGCTGAATCTGACCCAGGGAAAAAACTGGGACAACACGGAAAACAGAACCCTGCTCTTGTGGGGCTTTTTCCCCATCACCACTCTCCAGTTAATTAATTAATTGGGTTTTTTTTACCAATAGCTAAATCTGCTGCATTTCCAAGGATCCCGTCCTGCATCTCAAATGCATTCATATTTTCTGCCTTGGATCTAAATTTTCTTCCAAATTTGACTTGTTATCCTTTCTGCAACCTATTTCTGCTTGTTTACTTATACTAGTAGTAATATTAGTAGTAATAATAAAAATAATAATAATAATAATAATAATAATAATAATAATAATAATAATAA
>VZRH01001121.1:519477-531258 GCA_013397555.1 Urocynchramus pylzowi | reverse complement strand
TAATAAATGGGTAAATACTTTCTCCTTTCACTTTCAGATTCCACACCAACCCACAAGAGAGATTAAGAACAAGATCCAGGAGAGCAAAAACAAATATTTGGTCTTGTAGCACACTTCCAGGAGGTCGTGGATCAGAAAAAAACAGGGCCAGAAAGCCCAAAAATGGGACACACCCTAACCCAGGCCTAACTCTGAGCACTCTGCTGAGTCCCTTTTTGGCAGATGGGCTGTGCAGAGGGATTTCCTTGGCCAACGAGCTCCTCACAGTTTGTGCTTTTCAGTAGTCGGAGTCAAGATTGGGAAAGTTGTTTATTATTCAACCATCTCTTCCAAAGCAAGGGAAACTCTGTTTATAAGAAGCTTCAAAAGCCTCTGTCACAGCTATCAAGGCTCTACACTCTGTGCCTTTGCCAAGTCAAATTAGGTTATTTTACTTGATATTAAGTTTGACAAGCAAAGAGCCTGTGAAAACCAGAATCCCAACTGGGCGTGCCTCCCACAACTCACTCCATTTTTGAGGGCAAAAATCCTACAGTAGCCCTATTCTTCACTCTCATATTTCTGTCTGTATTTATCTTGTCTGGAAATTCCCCTCACTGTGTCCTAGACATCTTCTAATATTCAGATTCTCCAAGAATGTGACCAACTTTGTTTTGGCAAACCGGTCTCACCGCACGGGGATGTCTCTGTGGGCTTTGGTTTCCATTTACCTGCACAGATGATAAATTTATTATCATGCTAATTTGCAGGTCCACTGAGTGTATCAGACTTGTGGGCTCCTCCATCCTATAAAAATACCCTTCTGTTACATCATTTCCTGGAGAGAACTGTGCCAAGTCAATTTGTATATGAACAGCCATAGATAATGAGGCAAAATGTTAATAACGAGTTGCATTTTTAGAAAGCAGGACAAACTCTTCGAGGGCAGAGGGAACATGGAAGATTTCACTCCTTACTGCCTGTCCAGGAAGAGCTTCCACTAATCTGCTTTGACCATGTTGAAAACAGAATCAGGCCTTTGAGACCCACAATGGCCCAAAATCCATGGAACTATTTAATCAAACCATACTTGCACTTTATTGAATAAAGCTGTAAATGTTGGCCTAAATGTTTCCAAAAGCCACTGCCATGGATTTCCCCCAATCATTTTGGGAGCCCAGCCCCAGGACAGCTCCCTCACTGTCTGGTTTAGCACTCTTATTTCAGTGTGGCCACCAAAACTGAAGCGGAATTTAAACATATTCTTCAACAGATTGAAGTATGAATCTGCATTATCATGGAAACATGAAATAATTGAATCATAGAGCAGTCTGGGTTGGAAGGGACCTTAGAGTTCACCTGGACCCAGTCCCCCTGCCCTGAATCATTCCATGAAGAGAGGATATTTCTCCCTTCTCTGACAATTCTTTGTGCTCCAGGAAGAGTTGCTGGTAGCAGGAAAAGGAGCTCCAAAGGGGCTGGTGGAGCCGTGTGTGAGGTGTTCTCCTGATCTTTCCATGCCCTTTTCTGCCTGCAGCCCAGCAGAGCCATTCCCACAAGGCTGGGGGGAAGCAGCCTGAGGGATCCCTGACTTTTCCAAGCCATCAGAGGGTCAGGGTTGTCTCTCTGCACTCTGACTCAGTGCTGATGGAGAACACCCCAAAAAAGGGTGATCCCACCTCTGCATTCCAGGCAAAGGGGACCAGGCTGGCTCTGGGTGTCTGTACCACACCACAAAGCCCCAAATGAGAGCTCTTTCCTTGCCACAGAGGGGGAAATGAAGGAGAAACACTGCAGGAGAAAAGCTGTGCAAAGTAGGAGCCCGCAGTTTTATAAGGGAGCCGTGGGTCAGGGGGTGTGAATTTAACTGTCACACTCAGGTACAATTGAAGGGCACATAAAAAGTCTGGGAATGCCACTTTATTGAGTCCTCAGTAAAGGCAGTGTGCACTCCAGGAGAGGCTCTTGTCTTACATCCTGGGGATAATGTCACTGGTTTGGGATTCATAAACGGGGTCTGCACAGGAAGAGGGGATTACGCCGGCAATGCGAGAATCCACCACGAGGAATATTTACAAGCTATAAATCCAGCTGTTAATTTCAGGTTATCAAAACCAATCCCTGTCTCTCTCAGCTCTCAAACAACATCTCATCATCATCACCATCATCATCATCATCACACCAGTAATCAGCCACTGCAGAATGAACTCAGAGTGAAGCTGAATTTCCTGAAGTGCATTGTGTTCCTTTCCCTCACTAAACATTGAATCCCAGCCTCAATTAACAAGGTATTTCTTGCTTAGGCAGGAGAGGGGGCAGGAGGGGGAGAGGTCTTCAAGAAATACATGCACAGCTTTCAGGAAGCAGAAATGTGTTTGTAATTTGCAACAGGAGGGAAAATAAAAGGCTGAAAAGAAAGATTGATTCCAGTTTTCAGACTATTAAATCAATGTCAACTTATCAAATCCTTGTATTTCCTGGAAGGAGAACAAAGGTAACATAAATGAATATGTTTCCAGATTTGTGATCTGTTTACAGTTATATTGTGCACTTATTAGCAGTATGTCTATTCAACCACAATTAGAAAGACTACCCTTTTTCCTTTGAGTTTCATGTGTAAATTTGTACTCAGAGGAGTGATAAACAAAAATCAATCTCTACAGGAGCTGTTCAGACAAGCACCCTTCAGACTTTACTACTGACAGCTGTGCTGAAATACTTCCCCAACCACAGGACAGCAGTTGCCAGCTGTTCTAACCCTACACACAGAGCTCGTGCTCTGCCTTGCAGCCTGGTCCCACTGCTCCATCTCCCAGGCATCAGCTCTGAGCCTTTTGTGTTGCTTTTATATAGAAATGCTTTATAAGAGTGCAATTCCATCCTCTTCAGGTGGAGCCACTGCCCATCCAGCCAGCACAGCCAGAGCCCTACAAGGGACAAAACCCCATCCCATTGTCAGGGTAGGCCCATATCCCAAACCCACAGAGCAATAAAAAAGCCTTTTACAGCACAAAACATCTGCAGTTTGGGTTTCAACGTGTTCTGAGTTGTGGCAGAGGTAGAGAGTTTGATCTTTTTTGGCTTTCTTTTCCATCAGTCTTGTTTTCTAATTTTGTACTAATCAGCTTTTATTGTCTCAAGTGACAGGATCTTTATGCATCCTTGGGGATAATGATCTATGGTGCTCTCGAGCTGTCATTTTGATGAGAGATTGACTGGGTTGAATAAACAGGTCAATCCTAACATAAAGATTATCATGGAAAATCAGCTGTCAGAGGCCCTGCTTAATTTATTCTGACCTCATATCACAGAAAGCAACACGAATCCTTCTGGAAATACCAGGATAGTTCTGGCTCAGTGCCAGCACTGACAAAGATATTTTGATCAATGGCAGGGTAGGTTCCTTTTACCATGAAATTAGGTGTGGTGTGTCTTCACCAGAGCCCAACAAATCATTGCATGCTGCTTATTCTTCTCAATCCTTCCTCTGAGGAACAGTATCCAGCAGACTGGGTTCAGAGTGCAGCAGGGCTGGGCACAGAGATTCCACCAGATTTCACACCAAAATCTTCATGGCTCTTTTTCCCACGGCTCTCTGCTCTTGTGTTGTGCTTCCCCTGTGCTGTTTGACAATAAGGTCTCATAAAACACAAGAGTGAAATGAAATGACCACGTCTCTCAAACTCTGCATTTTGAAACCATCTTTCCCTTTCTGGAAACTCTTAATCTGTAGGAAAATGGATGCATTTCCCTTGGGTTTTTTGCAGAACTAATATGAATTTCCTGAGTTTCTTAGTTGTTTACTGAAAGAAGACATTAGTGAGAGAGGTACAAATTTCCTGAAACACTCTGACCAGCCTGATGTCTCCACTCCTCACAGGACACCATAAAAACCAGGCAGTACATGAGTGCAACACCATTAAAAGAGAAACCTTTTGCAGGAGTATTCCACTTGGGCAGTTTTAAGTATTTTTCCCCAGGCCTGTGTTGTGATGGGTGTCTCTTAGGTGGCAAGAACATCAGATTTAAAAAGGAAAACCTGGGAATAAAATCAAAGAGTGGGCAGATGTAAAATGCTGTGTCTGGGTACAGGCATCAGCCTCCAAATGTCTGGGGAGGATGAATATTTCTGTGGGATAACCTTTTTGTGAGAGATTTCTCTGTGACTGCCTCTGCTCCTGGGTTTCTCCTGCTTTCCTCTGGAGCAGCCTGGGTTGCCATGATAACGAGGGGTTGGATTTTCCATGTGCTGGTGTTGTTTCCATGGAATCGTGGATCACTGGCCATGTGAGACACCAGCCATGCCTTGGTGTTGGAAAAGACACAGAAAAGCAAGGGGACTCGGGAGGACAAGTTGCTCAGCCTGCTGATAAAGGGATTTCTGGTGAGGTGATGATTCAGGATGCACAAGGATTGCCCTGACTGTGGAGTGGTGCCCGCCCAGGTGCTCCCTCCACACCGTGCCCAGCCAGGGAGAGGGGAAGAGGCACTTCCAGCACGGGATTGGAGCCTCTGCCTCCTCCATCCTGTGCTTCTCCACACGTGCTCTGAGGAGCTACCAGGTCCACAGGTGATGTCTCTGGTTTTTTGTCCTTTACAGCTGGAACTGCTGGGGTTTTACTGGTACAGAACCTTCCCATGGCTTGGAGGCTGAAGCAAACCTGGAGTGTCTGGAAATCAAACCAAACCAGGCAGCAGGGTTATAGATCCTGGTCCTTTTGGGCTTGTGCTTGGTCCATCCCAAACAGGAGATGTCCCAGCTCCAGCAGCCCCTTGTCCCTGCTGTCTCCAGCAGGAATTGCATCCCTGGTGGCTGCACAGGAGAAAGCAAAGCCCAGCACTGCGTGAAGCCAGGCAGCCCTTGGGGGTGGAGGGGGAAGGGAAATGAAAGAATATTTCAAATAAACAAATATACATCCCAGGAAAAGCTCTTCCCAAGAATGTGTAGAGAACTGCCTGCAATCAGTTAATCAGCATAATTGTTTCTAATTAGGTTCCAGAGGCACCTCACAAACAGAGGACGGGGTCTGGGGAGTGCAGAGAGGAAAAACTTTGCAGTGGTGTATTAATGACAATCATAACTCTCTGCACAGCCAGGGAGGCTTCTGCTCTAATTAGAACCATTCTTGCTGAAATGGGAGGCGACATGATTTGTGAAAAAGACACCCTCAGCATGTAATTTTCTATGTAACAAATCTAGAAAGATGGATGCTCTTTGATCTCGATTCTCCTGTTATTGCTGTTCACACTGGGAAGGGCTCTTTAATGAAACAATCTCGAGGTAATTTACCGCCTTTGAAGTCCTGAAATGTGCTGCCAACAAAATTTCTGGTTTAGTGGAAGCTGCTGCAGCAGTCACTCAGGGTTGCTTAATGGAGCACCAAAACTGGAACATCAAGACATCAAAGGTGAAGGTGCCATGTGATTAATAAACGGAGCTATTCATTTGTTTCTGCCTCAGAGGCAATCTGACAATTTATTGTCACCGGCTAATTTGCACTTTGTGAGTACTTGCTCTTGCTAGTCATGCTGCCTATAGAACAAGATAAGTGATGTTTACACGGAGAGGGGAGGAGAACAGACCCTTTTTAAACCTGGGGAAGAGGAGGGAAAGGAAAGGTGTTTTCCAAAATGACGGTGGAAGCAACCCAGACCGTGGAATTTTATAGAGGGGGAGCTGGGCTGAGGGGGGGACTCACTCCTGGCCGATTCCCTGCCCTCCCCCTGCTGCCTTTGACCATCTCCTTGTTTACACACAGTTGCCAGGAAGCAAATCCCAATTAAAAGTGGATTACAAGGCAATGAAACAGCATTGTTATGAGGGAAGAGTTACACCAATCAATTTCTTTTTAATTTGATGGCTAATCCAGGGGGTTCAGTGATACTGGGGTAGGAAAGGTGGGTCTTGAAAATCTCTGCTGATGCCCATGGTGGCAGCAAAATCTGGTTTTTGAGGAGAGGTCTTTCCTCTTGGAAGTGTCCAGGTAGAACCTCCACCCCAGCAGGACTTCCTTGCCTTGAGAAAGACTGAAGAGAAATGAAACAGCCCCAGAGAAAGAGAGGAAAAGGTGTTTTCCCAGAGAAAGTAAAAGCTTCATTCAGATAGTGAAGTCTGATCACCTTTCTGACCAAGTGAAAACAAAATATTTGTGTAAGAATTCCGGGAATGTAATGGGGATGTGGAGCCTGATAATGCTGCCTGCAACGAGGAGGAGTTTGGGGGAATCCAAAACATGAAGAGAAATAGAGTTGGCACCTCCCAGGTTAGATCTGCAGATGAAAAATCTGTTCCTGAAAAATCCCTTTGTTTTCTGTTCCTGAAAAATCCCTTTGCCATGGCTCTGCCCTGTCAGGGGAGGCAGCTGGATGCTGATCTCCCTCCCTCTGGGCAGAGGAGCAAGGGGCAGCCTCTGCAGGATGCTCAGCCTCCTTCTCTGCCCTTGGATACTGGAGCCTTCTAAAACCTCGGGCTACAGGGGGGTCAGACACAAGGAATTTGGTCTGATGGGTGTCAATTGGTAAAAAAATTCTGTTGAGACGCCTTAATAAAATTTATATCCAACTCCAGGTTTCCAGCCTTCTCCCAGGAATTGGGAATGGGCAGCTCCAAATCCAGCTTTGATGTTTTCAAAATTAAGATGAAAATCTCAGGTCAGAAGAGCCCAGGGTCTGACTAAAGGGCGAGTCTGATCACGTTGGGTTTTTCATTTGGGTTTTTTGTGGTGGGTTGTTGATTTTTGGGGTTTTTTTAATGTTTCTTGAGGATTTGATCCTCTCCTATGCCACAAGCCCAGATTTCCTTACCCTTTCATGGCAGCTTGTCCAGGGAGACACCACGAGGTGTTTGTAGGGTGCATGGGCTGCACAGTGCCGTGTCCACAGGGATATTTCCTGAGGGTCACACCCCACAACCCTTGAACACAAACCAGAACCCTCCAAAACTTCCACCTTGGGCTGCCCCAGCACCCAGGGATGTCCTGCCACGCCCAGCACGGAGCAGCCAGCCAAACTGGTTCTGCTGGCAGGGTGAGGTGGTCTCAATTCACAGCAGAAATTAAAGTGCCAAACCAGTTCAGGGGAAGATCTCTGTGTGCCAGGCCAGGATGTCACAACCACCACGCTCTGTGTGGGCACAGCAAATATTTATAGGCAACCTTTTCATGAACTGGCTGTAAACTGGGTTCACAGGGAAATGTAGGCAGGGCCTTTGGGGCTATTTTTGGGCCTTACAACGAGGCTGGAGATAGGAACCTCTTTGACAGCTCCTTGCCTTCCAGTGCTGGGGAGAAGGGAGAAGTTCAGAGCTACGTAAAAACTCAAGAGCAGTCATTAAAAAATCAACTGGAGAGCTGCTATCAAACCTCTGAAATGAATTATTTCATGAGCTGTTGAAGCTGGAGGCACTAATTTGGCTCTTTGTGAACCCCTGACCATTGAAATCTAAATTTTGCTGCGCAGAGAATCAAAATGAACCACAAACCACTGCACAGCAGAAAAGAGGGGTTGTATTTTTCTTGGTTTTTTTGTTGTTTGTTTTTTTTTTAAAAAAAAAAAAAAAAGGGGAAAAAAAGTCTCATCTCTTTGCTCTATGGGGGTCAACATGCAGCATCCTGGCTCCTGTCACTAAGAAGCACGATAAGACTTCAAAGAGTACAGTGCAGAGCAGATACAGGCAAGCAACAAGAACTGGGGCTAATAAGAAGCTTGTAAAAAAAACAACAAAAAACCCCACAAAACAACCCCCCAAACAGAAAAGAAACCTTAATGAGATCTTACATGATACAATCATTGTCCATCTTAAATAACCTCTTTTTATTAGCAGGTTTAAAGGACCCCAGACAGCAGCAAAATATTATCTGAGGTCCATAGCCATGGGCATGGAGCAAGGAAAGTGAATTCGAAGACCTCGCTACATCTGGAGTTTATCAGCTCTTTTCCTGGCTAGTATTACAGTAAACAATTATCTGTAGATCAGGAGACAGCAGGGACTTTAAAGACCCAAATTACAGAGAAAGGGAGAGAGAGAAGGAGAATACAAGAGATAAAAAGGAGCCTATGCATCTTATCGTGCTAATGAAATCAACCTGACAATCACGGCAGGCTGCGGGGGTATTACAGTGTCTGGCATGAAATGAGCACTTCCAGCACAGGCTCCTGTGTCAAACAGCAAATAGACACGAAAGAGAAGAAAAATGGACCGCTAGGGCAAGGCGAGTGATTTATGGGCAGCAGGCAGACGGCTGGGCAGCTTTAAACCCTCCTCGAGTGTGCTGTCAGGAGAACAACATATTCAAATGTTTCCATTAGCATTTCAAGGGGCTGGGAGTGCTCTGCAGCTCGCTGAGCCCCAAAATGCCATTGATGAGGAAATAAGGAGTGCCGTGGTGCTGGTTACTGCTGTGGAGCCATCACCTGTTGGTGCAAGGGCTGCAATAATCCCGCTGTTCCCTGGGCAAATTCGGCTCCTTCCCACCTCTTCCAGCCTTTCTCTGCTGGAGTGCTCCTGGCTGGCTGCAAACAGCAGCTCTTCCAGCAAAGATGTGGTCCCAAAAGGTTGTTTTCCAAAATTCTGGGAGGTAAAATCACCCTGGTCCTCGGTGGAACAACTGCAGTTAGAAATGTGAAGGTGTGCTCTATTCTTATATCCATTACTGCTTTGGAAAGTTCCTTTTTCCCCTCTTTGTCCATGGACTTTCTGTGTCTTTCAAATGGAAACAACCAAGCCAAATAATTCTGCAACTGGAAAAAGATAAAGGGGAAATGGCCTTTGGAGCTGGGAGTGAAATACTGGAAAATTTTGCTTAGCAGTCCTTCTGGGGTGCTAAAGTTGTATCTGTCCAGTTCTGCATTGCACAAAGAGGTTCTGAGACTCAAAAGATATTGACAGGAGATCCTCATGTTCATGGTCAAACCTCCCCCAAGCAGAGCAGGGCTCCCCATGGCTCATCCTGCTCTGAGACAGAGCTCCAACCACTACAAAAATGCACCTGGAGAAAGTCTTCCCACCACTGAACATCCTGATGGAAACTGTTCTCTGTGACCCACCACGGGGTTAAGGAGGTCAGTGTGGTCCTGGACACGGCTCCTGTGTTACAGCCAAAAAAACAGAATGAAAACTTCATGTGTTTGTGATGAAAAATTCTACTTCTTTCTATTTGACAGCGAAATCAGTGTGTCGTCTGGGTGAGCGGAGTTGTGAGAAATCTCACATGAAAAATTGAAAATATGAAGTATCAGAAGTGAAGCTCTGAGGTTTGCCTGAGATGGAGTCAAAAATCAACAAAATAGGAAGGGTCTGATCAACTGGGGCAGGGGGCAGGGAGGCCACAGCTTTTTGCTACAGGCACTGAGGCACTGCAAGAACTTTCCTGAGTAATAAATTCTGTAATCCTTTAATTGGCAGCTCCAGATTTGTACCTGTGAGACCAAATGCAGTTCATACAAAAATCAAGTCAAAGCAGAGGCATTAATGACTTGTTTGTGTGGAGAGGCCAGGAAGGAATAAGGAATCCTTCCCAGGTCCTGCTTCCCCCAGATGGGAGCTGGAGAGCCCTGCAGGAAGCAGAGCAATCCAGTACCAATTAGGAGGCAAATTCTCATTTTGAATCCCAGTTATTTTGTCCTCTCCTCTGTGTTTCCGGAGGAGGTGGGTCCTGATGCCCTTGGGAAGAGGGCACAGGCTGATTTCTGCCCACAGTGAATCTCCACATCACACTGAGGGCAGGGCAGTGCCCAGAGGTGTCCCTTGGGGCTGGGACAATTTTCTGAAGATGTTTAAGCTGTTTGGCCCATCCTGCTGAGGATCCCAGGCCAGCTGGGCTGCTTTGAGCAGCTCTGCCTCTGCTCTCCCATTGATCTCCAGCCTGGAGATGTAGTTCTGGATTTGTTTGTGTCATGGGAAGATGTCATCTTCATCTCTCTAATAGGTTTTCAAAGGGTAGCATTTTGTTTGAAGGGAAAGAGGAAGAAAAAAAGCAAGTGACAACACTAAATTAGGGTTACTCAAGATGTTTCTGTTTGCCCTTCAGATTGGCAGCATGATGTGTTTCAGTTCCCATTCCTTCCAATAAAATATTTTTTTTTAAGTATGGCTATTGTTAGAACCAACTGTTTAAAAAAAAAAATAAGAAGATATTAAGACTTCTTAAAGAACCTAAATTATCTAAAGGGTTAGATTATGTAATTTGGACCTCTGTCTATCCTGTGTAAGTCAAAATAATTTAAAAACACACTGGAGGAAGAATTTATCTTTTGCTGAGTGTCACGAATCTGGATGAAGAGTGATGAAATATGTAATTACTCTCTTTCCTATGTGGGAAAAAAAAGGGGAAGCAAAGGGGACATGGCAGTGACACAGGAGAGGAGAAAGTAGGTGGAATGGGGAATCCTGGAATATGTTTGCTTTGGAGCAGGTTTGTTTTGCCAGGGCTGGTCCCAGCTGCTTGGTCAAACATGCTGGACCAGCTCCTGTCTCTCTGTGAATCTAGGAGTCTAAACTCATCCATTCCATTGGAACTGTGTCTATTTATAGCCAGGCAGGGCTTTATCCAAGACAGGTGTGCCATGAAGTTCATTTTCCAGACTTGCTTTTTAAGTGCTGAATTTGCTAGCAGTCATAAATGCTGATAAATGGTGGTAAACAAGGCTTGTTTTGCCCTCCATGGCAGCTCCAAATCATTTTGTGCATTAAACAGCACTTGGTGGAGTTGTTTTCTCAGCCAGTCAGGTCCCTGGAAACAAAACTCCTGTTGCAAATATTCTCTCTTTCCCCCTCTCCCTGTAATGAGGTTTCCATCTCTCTTTTTTTCCTGTCAGTGCAGTTTTTTTGATTTCCCAGGCAGATACATTATCTGGTGGATGTCACACCTTCCTTCTGACACAATGCCTCTCCAAGGAGATGCATCACCCTGGGGTGGGCAGGGGTGTGTGAAGGGGTTGTGCTTCCTCAGTGATCAGACTTGAATAAAACAGTCTAAAAATACCTTTCTGGTGCCCTCTCCAAAGTGCACAGGTTAGATGAGGGATGAGGGATTTTCTTTCCTTGTCAGTTCTTCAGCTGAGGAAGAAAAGAGGAAGATGGGCAGAGCCAGGCTGGCAAATCCAGCAACAAAGGCCCAGCTGATGACATTGCTCCTTTCCAGGAGTAAAATTCTCCCAGTTGGGCACAAAGTCCACTGAAATTTTTCATTTTTTTTAATTGATTAGATCTAAGTTTAGAGTTTGGATTGCTTTTCTCCAGTGGACTTCTCCTGGGAGCAATTCAGGTCTGATCAGCTGTGTTTGTGTTTGAAAAGCATGGCAGAGCTGAAGGCATTTCTACCTGAATGAGATAAAAACCAAAGCTTGCCCATTAAAGTTCTTAAAACTTCCATGGTAATTTCCTCAGGATTAATAATAGGAGCCCTGGGGGAGGAAGAGGATGAGAGTTTGGCATTTTCATCAGAATTAAATTGCATTCTGCCTGTCCTGCTCCCCCGGGGTGTGATTCATTTTCAATGCTGAAAGGTGCTCCGAGGTTGCACCCCAAAAGTGATTTTATTCCAGAAAAAAGTGATCCCTCTCTAATTCCTGCACACATAAATGAGCTCTGGCTACAACTATTTCAAATCAAGGGGAGATTCTGCAGAAGGAGAAAATAGTCCTTGATCTGCAGAGCATCATGGAAAGGGTGCAAAATGCTTGGATATTTGTGGCAAACCAGAGGAATCCTCTAAAGCAGAATGAGGCATCTTGTCAGCACTCTGAAGGGATGGATGGATGGATGGATGGATGGATGGATGGATGGATGGATGGATGGATGGA
>VZRH01001121.1:493407-519343 GCA_013397555.1 Urocynchramus pylzowi | reverse complement strand
GATGGATGGATGGATGGAATCATGGATGGATGGATGGAATCATGGATGGATGGATGGATGGATGGATGGAAACAGAATCACTCCATAGAACCAGTGGGAAGGGAAGTGCAGGAACAGGACTCTCCATTGTTTGGAAAATGTGGATTTTACAGCATGCAAAAACAGGAGAAAGATGAAAAAGAAGAGGGGAATTCACATCAGTAGAGGGCAGGGATGTTTTCAAGCTTCATTAAGTCGTTTGCTGAGATTCTGTTTGGTCAGGATGGCAGGGCTGGGGGTGGCTCCTCAAAGGAAAAGGTTCTTTCTTGTGAAGAAAATTAGCCCTTGGCTGCAGCTCTGACTCACACGAAGCCAAACACAACAACCTGGAGCAGCTGCCCCTCTCTGCCCAGGAAGGGGAATGGGAGCCCCCAAACTGAGCTGGGATGAGGCAGGGATGAATCCAGGGGCACAATTTCATCCTTGCCCTGAGCTTCCTGGGATGAATCCAGGGGCACAATTTCATCCTTGCCCTGAGCTTCCTGGGGTGCAGGGCTGAGGAAGGGCAGCTCAGGAGAAATCCCCTCTCTTTTCCAATCAGATACCGTATCAAAGCTTTAACACACAGCCAAAGGGATCCTTTTTTAGGGCTAATGATGGTCAAATCTCAACATGTTTTCAGTGTCAGCTCGACTTAAAAGCATCCTGCCAGCAGTCAGAGACTTCAAACACAGGAAAAATTGCCATATTCCTTGAGGTCTCCCATTCTTCCCTTTACTGGATCTTCTTTCTCCAAACACCAAATCTGAGAGCCCTGACCTCAAAAAACACCTCACTAGGCAAGGTTCTTCTCCTGCCAACTGGAGTCAAAACTCAACCCTCCCCAACCCTAGAGGAAACTTTCACCTTGTATATTCCAGTTTCATTTGTTTTCAAGGTTATTTTCACTGCTGCTGGAGCTTAGGGGAGTTCTGTTATTTACTTATCTTTGATCCATTGTTCCCAAGTCAGACATTCTATTTCTTTCTGTTTTCAGCCTAAATTGCTTTACATCTCTTATTTTCTTAGTCAAGTATTTTGGTTTTGTTTTTCCTTTTTGGCTATTGGGTTAGGGGGGAAACTTCAAATATAAAATGTATAATTATTTGGGTTAGGAACATTAGGGAAAACGAGAAATGAAAGAGGGTTTGTATATTCAAAAGTTTTCTTTCTCTCTGTTATAAATTGGTTTTTTTACCTTGAGGCCAGTTGCTTAAATCACAAGGACTTCCAATGCCAAAACAAAACAAAAAAAGAGCCTGGTGCAAGGCAAAGCACAGTTAAATGGTCAGAAAAAGAATAATCATTTTCCTGGTTTTTAGTTGCCAGCAGGGGAAAACCTCTTCTTTACATCTCATTTGAACTGCAGGAGCTCCTCAGCTCATGCTAAATGAACAGTTCTGCTTAATTGCTGCTGAGGAACACTTGAAAGAAGGAAGTTTGGTCAAGTCATTTGTTCCCTTTGCATCTTTATCTTCAGTCTGACATGGGTTTAACCTCTGCTCCTAATCCCCGTGCCAGTCAGGTTCAGCTTTCATCTCAGCAAGGGAAAGTCAAAGTTTGGGGTTATTTTAAGAGGAATAAAATCTCTAAAGGTGAACACTGGGCTATGGCAGGATGGTGGCAAAAGATGAGGGGAAGAGATTTTTCCTGGAGAACCTCTGGAGGGACAGCAGGAGCCAGGGAGGGAACCTCAGTAATCCCACCAGACTTGCAGAGCTTTGTAGAGCTGCTTCTTATTTATTCATTCCTCTACCTGAAGGCAGAGAATGCTGTCCTGACACTTCAGGGGCTCTGAAGGTAGAATTCAAGGCAAATTCTTGACTTGAATTCTCTTACCTAAATTTAAACTCTTAGATCAGGAGCCCAGCTGCTCCTGGCTTCCCTTTATAGCCAAGAGGGAGACAAAGATGCCTCCAGAGGGAATTTAAACATTGAGATTGTGCTATTCATCTCTTTAATCCTCTTTTTCTGTCCCTGGCTGAGTCCAGATTGCCCAGCTGCACCCATTCCCTTGACATCTTCTTGTCCATCACATCCATCTGGCCCCAGAAGTGAAATCCCACCAGGACCCACAAAGCAAATGCACCTTTAGCCCAAGGGAACTCATTGCCTCAAGGTCTTCCTGAGGCCAGAATCTCTGGAGGATTCCAAAATGTATCAGATATTTGTATCAGGAACAAGAATAGCCAGGTATAATAATCAAGGTTAAAAAAAATAAATAAAACTTTTCAGAGAGCTATAAACCTAACATTCTTCAGGGTTTATGTGAACTTGTGACTAATAAGGGTTTGGAGTGAGTTTTGTACAGTGGAAATTCTCTGGGATTTGTGTTTTAGCTCACATAGGCACTTCTGAAATCCCACCCCCTGGGTCTGCTGGGCTTCTGATTGATCCAGGATGACATTTGCTGGGAGCATGTGTTTCTAATCATCAAACAATGCACAAATTTGTTTTAAAAAGTAGTGAAAAAAAAGGTCCTGTATAATTTAGGGGGGAAAAGACAACAAGCAAATAAGAAAAGAAAACTTTTCCCAATAAATAGCCACAAATAATTTGCCCAGCAGGATTGCCTTCCTTAGTTCTGATGATCTGCATTGCCTTCCTGACTGCATAAAGAAAAAGCTTGGCCCTTTCTCTCTTTCTGCTCAGCTTGGGTTTTTTCAGATGGCACCAAAAACCTCATGGATGCCTTGGAGTCTGGAGTGATGGGGATGGCTGGAAGAGCTTCCACTCTACAGAATACAGCATTCAAAGCTAATTATTTTACAAGGTACTTTGGCCATATTTCTCCAAATCTCCAATTAGGAGCATGGTCTAATTTGGGATGCAGCTCATTAGGAGTGCTTTTAATGACTGCTGTGCTCTGAGGAAGTACAAAGCTCAGACCTTAATAGCTGTCATTGGGAGGAACCTTGGAGCACAGATATTCATCAGGACACCATGGCCATCCTCCAGCTGCTGATGGAAATGAAGGGAGTCCCTCCAAAGAGATGTTTTCCATGCAGGATGGATGGAGGGAACCTGCCCTGCAGCAGGAGAGGCAGGGCCTGAGCCCAGCCAGGATTAAAGGATGCAGAGGCTCTAGAAAGAAGGTGATGCCAAAGAACTGAGCAGCACCTGTATTTAGAGCACACAAAGTGTCTCCTCACCTCGTGTAAATAGATGAGGTCATTGTCAGTTAGAAAGGGAGAAGCCTCAGAAGTCTGAGCAGTTCCTTTGTTCACTGTTTCCCCCCGCCCCCCGTTCTTGCAGAGATCACAGCACCTCGAATAAAGGTCACCCCCCTCCACACCCTGCACCAGGGGGTGACAATTAGAGCTCCCCCAGGAGCTTCCAGTCATTGCAAAATAATTGTTGTAAATTTTTACAGAAGCCTTTTGTGGGATTTTTTTTTTTTTTTTGTTGGGTTTTTTTTTTTCCATTCCTTCTTGATCTGTGCAGCTGAGTCACAGAGCTGGAAAGGGCTGAGGAGCTCTCATCACTGAGGGCTCACACTGAGCACCCAGAACTGCTTTTGTGTCACTGAAACCACCACACAGAAACCACTGTTCTGTCACTGGGGCTGCATGGCTGTCCCTGAGACTGGAAATGAGCAAATTGCAGCAGCAAGTGGGAGAGAAAACGAACACAGAGGCCCTTTGTGTTCTACAGGCGGCCTTTTTAAATTTACAAAATGTCTTAGAGCTTTCTCTAACAGCAGCCAGTTAGTCTTTGCTGGCCTTTTATTGGCTTGGCTTTGATCATTTCAATCAAATTTTATAGCTGCCAACACTGAAGAACAGTTGCCATCCATGCCATGCTTCTTTCAAGTCCCAGAAACGATCCCAAAGAAATAATTCACTGCAGGGCTGAGTCTTCAGAGAAGACAAGAGGCAAAATATTAACACAATTGCATCAATTTGGACCTCATGTACTTTCCCCAGCCACAGAGGAAAGAAGAATTTGGATAATTGTGTGGCTTTCTCTGCTCTCTTCTCCCTGTCCCACCCCACAGAACAGCAGCACCCAGATTTCATTCCTTCACCCGCTGGTGTGGCTCTTGCAGATGGAGTTGGTGCCTAAATGGTAGGAAAATCATCTGAGATGTCCTGACTGCCTGTGCACTGAGAGGATTTCAGTCTGCAGAGGTCTCATTGTGACAGATTTGCATATGATCCTTTGATTTTAGAGGGAGAGAGATGTGTCACTGATGCCATTGATGTCATGGAATTTATTTTAGCACGTGATTCAGTGCTGCTGTGCAGCAGGACAGGACCTTTCTGCCTTTCTAACAGAACATTTAATCCCACCTTTGCCTGTGCTGATGGTGAAAAGTGAGGCCTAAAATCCTCTGTGGCTTTGTAGGCAGGTGGGACAAGCATTCATGACTGGACTCTGTTAATTCCAGGCATCCAAATTGCTGCACATCAGGGAGCTGTGGGGAAGAAGGAGCTTTTTAGAAATCCCAGGGGTGATTCCAAGCTCCCCAGCATGAGTTGCAAGATGTTGTAAAGAGCTCTGGATCCCCACTGGAACTGCAGCACTGACAGCCCTGGAAGTGTTGCTTCACCACAGCATCACCTCTCCCACAGTCAACTCAAACTGTGGAAAAGGAGAATTTCTGCTCAGCTCAGATTATGGAAAGGGAGAATTTCTGCTCAGGGAAGCAGAACTTGTACAACAAATTGCATCAGAGGCACTGTTTTTCTCAGAGAACATGCCTGATTGAACAGCAGAGCAATGAATCTCTGATTGCTCTCTGGGCCTGGCCACCCACCCCCTCAGCAGGATGAATCCATTCCCTCCTGGCAGCCACAGGGGGAATAAAGTGGGAAAATATGGTGAGAAGGTGCTTCAGTGAAGAAAATTTGAGGGATTTTCTTCTCAAATCGCCTGCACCATTCCCTTCTCTTCCCTCCACCTGCATATGGGCAATGCAGGCCATTACTGATAAAGGCCAGCCAGAAATCTGAATATCATTAGAGGGCCTGGGTTGTTTATTAAAGGTTTTAACCATAGACTTGGCCTTGCTCATGGCTTCCCTCATCCTATGTTAAAAAATATCCCATGGAGGCAAAGAATTAAAAGCTCATATGTCCTGTGTTTTGTCCTGGTTTGATTTATGGTGCACTTTGGTTCCATTCTCTGTGTGCAACCTGTTAAATCACCCTAAGGAGGTGTAAGGATAATACCTGATGGTGAAGCATTTGTTTAAAAAACTGCTGAGGGCAGCCCTGCTGGGACTAGAGATTGGCAGATGGGGAGATGATAGTTTGATCTTCATTATCTCCTTCTAATTAAATAAAACCAAGGGCACTGTGGGCAGCAAGCAGGCACCTTTTAAATGTTACACTGCAATAAAGACAGATAGTTCAATAAAATCTCTCTGATGCTTTCCAGTTGCAGTAGGGCTTGGGCTAATATCCCACAAACCACTCTTGGAAACCTTTAAACACGTTGAACACACAACATTTTCAGTTTTAAACACGATTTTTCTTGAATGTGTTGCCCTTTCCCAGTTTTCCTGCCTCAATGCAGTGAAGGTGGGTTGTACTGGGGTACAGGCAATGTTCAATAATCTGAGCAAGGGAGAGCAGAGAGGCAGCAACCCTGATCATACAAAATAGATGTAAATTAGGCTAAAAGATCTGCTTTGTTTAATATATTGGCCTTTGATGAATGAAGTCGAGGCACGGAGTGAGTCATAAATGTAATGAAAAAGGAGCGAGCGTGTTTGGGTTTGAAGTGTGGCAAACTCCAGGCCACATTCTGATAATCCAGCAGTGGAAGGTGAAGGGGAGAGCCAGAACCAGACTCCTGAAACCTGAACACCTCCAGATGTTGACCTGTTCCACTGACCCACGGCTTTACAAGGGCTGCAGCAGAAACCCCAGACCCTGAGCTTCACCCCTGCATGAGGAACCCAAACCTCCTTCTAGACTTTATAGTTCTCCTCCTTTAGCAGAGAAAACCTATAAATAATCCCATTTACATTGCCAGGACTTTGATTTCATTTTCCTCCTTTCTCCTGCAGCTCTTCAAGAGAGGCACAGGATAATTTTATGATCACTGAGCACTTGTCTTGCTGTTCAGGCCTGGGCAGTTGGAAAGGCAGAGCTTTCATGGTGTCATGTGGGATTTCCCTGGGGAAAGAGGAAGCTGTGTCTCCCCTTTGATGGAATATTGTAGGTTTTGTTCGCACTTCTTATGGGAGGACTGGGAGCTGATTCTTACTTCTCTTAGATTTGATTTCTCTGGTGCTGCCCGTGATACTTTTATCACGAAATGTGATCTATCTTTCATAACAGACCTGCTGATTGCATCTGACAGTTGCACAAAGGAGGCTGAATTTCTCCCAGGGATGAGAAAGAAGGACAGGAATTTCTAAAATTAAAAAAAAAAAAAAAAAATGGCAAAAGGCAGTTTGAAACCATCATTTCTATGTATCCAGGGAGCTCAGGGATTATTTTTAAGCCAAATAATGAATTTTGATTGATGCTGAGAGTGTCTCAATGTGTTGGGTGGACTTTTTGTGCCACATCACCTTTTTACATGAGCACAAATTAAGTGAGAAATGAGCACTGGGACCACTGTGGGGTCCCTCAGTGCCACCAGGCTGGGACAGGCAGAGCAGGGACAGCACCTGAGAGCCAAGATCAGGCAGGGGGAAAATGGAAAATCCCTTGGGTGGTCCTGCTGTTACACCAAGGTCTTTGGTGCCATCCAGGGCATCCCCCAGGCCTTCCTGCACCCTCCCTGGTGCCACCAGGAGCTGTCCTTGCTCCCAGCAGGAGGGGGCTGTGATCCCATTCCCACACAAGGATCTCCTGGGTGGACTGCTGGCCTGAACCAGCACGGTGAATCCCACGTTAACTTAAAAAACATTAAAATGATAACTTCATCTCGAGTTACTTTCCTATTCATCTATAGAATTTCTCAATTATGTATGACTAATTTTGCACAAAGTCATTATTTGGAGCAATTTGTCTAAGTATGAGAGGCAACACCTTCAACCTTCCTGGATGGTGGGTGGGGAAAATGTCATAATCAGTTCTGCTTTGACATGAGTTATTAAGCGGTCACAGGAGTTCAAAGGATTGAAATAATGAACAGGTAAGTCATTACATGCAAAAATTCTTCTTCTATATTATCAAAATACAAATTAATTACAGATAAGATCAGATGAATTTTCTTTAATGTTAGTTTTTTCCCAGAGATGGTAATGAAAGCATAGAGTATGTGGGAGGAGAGGAGTGGAGATGCATGGAAGGGATGTTTTATTAATGTTGGCTTGATTTCACTGGGAAGACGTTGCCTGTGAAAGCAGTAAAGGAATCAGGAAAGGCTCTGGGACATGCAAATAAAATCATTTTTATTGCACTTAGTGTGCTAACTCATGCATGATCTCATTCAGCCTCTCAAAGCAATCATAAAACTATCTCCATGCAACAATTACTCCATCAGCCCATGCAATCAGCAGGTAGGGCAGCTGGCAGTCCTCGCCACAGGAGCCTCCTGAATTCATTCCTTGTGCTGCTGATACCCTGACAAGGCTTCAAGCCTTGGTTTTGGAGGGGACAACCATCCTTAAAGTGACCATGGGACTCCCCAGAGCCAAAAAACAAAAGGTCTCCCCTCTCCTCCCCCCTTTCCATGCAACACTAATATTCACATGACAACAAACATTTTCAAAATAATAGTCCTATATACTTAAGGCTAATCAGAGCGGGCGCCATCCAACTTGCAAAGGTAGCAATTTTCCTTCATTAAAGGCAAATCAGGAGAGAGAACTTCAGGATTCCTTAGGGCTAATTACAAGGTGTTAATAATAACAATATAATGGCAGCAATTTTCTAGCTTTGCCCAAACCTATAATCTTCCCTGAGTGCCTTATAGGATTGTCTCTGAGTTTATATAAAGCCAAGTGTTAGCCCAGAAATGCTTGAAGTAATTGAATTTTTACATCATGTCTCTTTGCAGCCTGTTTGCAGCCGTGCTGTAATTGCTGCTGGAGAAGCCTTTTCGTTGGGGGAGAGGACAAGTAGCAGCACGACAGCTCAGAACAAACCCTCTCCCATCTTCCCAGGGCACATTTTGTACACCAGAACAGAGATCCCAGCTCAGAGATCCCCAGCTCCAGCCCAGAGGGGTCCCAGCCCCACTGCTCCAGCAGAAGGGAGGGAGGCAGCTGATTGCAGAAGAGCTGGAGACAAACAACAAACAGACAAACATACAAATTATTTTCACATCCACCTCCTAATTGCTTGCTAAAAACCCTCTAGGACTGCAGGATCAAATGGGACACGTTGCTGGAACAGGGATGAGTCACTTGTCAAAAATTTCCAGCCTCAACAGCAAATCAGCAGCGCTGGCACAGCGAGGCGTCCTCGAAATCCAGCCTGGAATTGTCAGGCAGCTTCTCCGGGGTGGATCCAGCAGGGACAGAGCTCAGCCATGTGGGGAGGGGTCTCAGGATCTGCTCATAATCCTGAAAGGCTCACCCACACCGAGCTGAGAAGGAGACGCAGCTCAACACAAGAAATCTGGGTTGAAAATAATTCCCTTGCTGAATTTCAGATGGTCCCACCACAGGCCTGGTGCAGTTCTCAGCCTCGTGGGGATCACTTACCTTGACAATGTAACAACACAGTGCTGTGTAATTTGGAGAAAATTGGCTGTAGTCATAAACTGGAGACATCAGAGACTCTGTTCTAAAGGGGANTTCCAGAGAAAAAGAGTTTACCTACTGCCTGTCAAATTTTAGCCTGCAGCAAAATGATTTATGGACAAATTTGAGGCTTCTTCATAGTTGACAAGTTAATTCTCACTGGGGAAAAAAAAAAAAAAAAGAAAAAAAAAAGAGGAATTATGACAACACTGAAGAATGTTAACATGGTACCTACTCTAATTGAATAAAAGACACCTTACAGAGCTGCAATGCAAGCCCTTATTCATTTCAAAGCTACTTACAGGCTGAGAAACTTCAAAAAATTTGGTATTACAAATAGTGGAGTCAAATTTCTGCGAGTTGAGAAGCTTATCCACTTCAGACCTTCCAAAGTTAACTGTGAAATCTCAGACAAACAGTTTTGTCTAGAAAATTTCTGGGACTTCTCAGATGGCAAATAGTGTTGGGTTTTCAGGTGAAAACTGAAGGAAATGAGAAAAGGAGCAAATTGAGCAGCCAGAGTCACCCCACATATTGGGGGGTTTGCCCCATAAAAGTGGGGAGGGAGGGAGACATGAGGAAAATTAAGGGGTGTGAGTAGGAAATAATTTTTCCTCTCTATTTGGAAAGGGGGAAAACAGCTGTAAGGAATGAAGTGCAGGGCTGGAGTAGAGTCAGATGAGTTCAAGTGGTGGCTCTTTGTGTATCTTAGAAGATAACCCTGAGAGAAACGAGCAGCTCCTCTTTCCTGTGCTGTGTCTGCCTCCCCTTTTCAAAAGCCCCACCAGCACTTATTCAAAAGTACTGCAGACTTTGATGTCTGGAGATGAAAAGCGGTTTTGAGGTAAGAAATCACAGTTTAGTCCTAATCTGGAAGAATCAGTGGCTACTAATGATAAGTAATTTAATTTCATGTGAGCAATTTTTGTCTCTTTATGGATTTGTTTTACGAGGCACTTATAAGGTCAAACGGTGCTAAGTGAATAAATGAAGAGTATTTCTTGTGGATAAGTGAGTAAAAATTACCATTTCCCCTCCTTACCACCATGACCTTCTCCCAGTTTACAATTATTTTGTGCATTTTCCTCACTTTAGTCAGATGCAAACCCAGCACTAAGAAAATTGCACACTTCACACTCGTTCACTAAAGTAAATTTATTCTGATTTACCTCCTACACTTGTCAAAAGCTGTGCCAAGATGGATACACAAACCATTTGCTTGGATTGGTTCACGTTAATCATATTAATGTATTTGCTTTATTGGCTTTGGGGGTGTTCCAAGTGGAAATGATTGAAGTGGGGTCCAAAACCAGCTTTGTTTCAGTGCCAGTTCTGGTGCTAATGTGAGTCCCATTGGGCTTCTCCTGTCCCTGTCAATGGGCCTGAACTTCCACATCAGGAGCTTTAAGTGGCAGCTCATCATCAATTTATTTCTGAAAAATGTTGTGTTTAATAATTCAATTATTGAAATGCGGAAGGAAATCAAAACATGGCCTTGAGTCTGCAAAAAAAGTGGTGCTCATCCACTGCAGTCAGAGGAGTTTGGGGGATCCATGCAGGATGAAAAGCAAGTTATCCACAGAAATAGATAGGAAATAAGCAGGAAATATATAGGAAATCTATAGGAAATGTTGTGCAGTGAAGCAGCAAATTCAGCCAATCCCAGGGGAAGAAGAGATGGCATGAAAGGCTGAAGAATCCATCCCACAAACATCAACTTTATCAACATTCTGCAAAGGGAAATGTTACCCCTTCAAGGGCTGAACTCCCAGCTCTGCCCAAGTGCTAAAGCTAAATGGACAGAGAATATGAAAAACAAAAAGAAAAAAGATATTACTGTGACAAATACATCCTTCATTCTGCTGCTCCAGCCATTTCCAGCCTTTTGAAAAGCCGTGTTTGGCTTCCTTGGACTCTTCTGAGCTTTCCCAGGTTTGTTTCTGGAGCAGCAGGATCCAGCAGGCCGGGCTTACACAGGCCAGGCTTACACAGGCCGTGCTTTGGGATGGAGCAAAACTCCAAAAAACCCCTTGGCTTAGGGATGCAAGTCAGGACTTGCAGCAAACACAGCTTTAATCAGAGCGAAGTACTGGAGGTGCCATTCAGAGGCAGAGTTTAGGGCACAGATCTCCTGCTGGAGCTCTGCTGAGGGTGGGAAAAACAAACAAGGCCTCCCTTTGCACACACCAGGCACATTCAGTGATGTTCCTACCAAGCTTTTCTGTATTTTTTTTTTTTTTGCTGTTCGATCTCCAAGTGCTTTGCAGAGAATTTCCTCCCATGCAGGGATGTTACCCAGCCTGGATTTCCCCCACACCAGCAGCAGGATCCAGAACTGCTGCTCTGGGCCCAGACCAGCACTGAGCTGCTTGTTCTTCTTTTCCCTATAAAACCCCTTTTTTAAAAATATCCTTATATTGAGTACAAAGGTTGAGAGATAGCACCAGCTGGGTGCCTCAAAAAGTGCTCATATCCTGGGAAACAAATAAAAACAAAGCCACACATGGATGATTTTTACAGAAAAGAGTTTCAGCCACTTCCTTATCCATGGCTCTGTCTCCGTGCTCTGCTTCCTGGGACCTTACAGTGGAAATTATTTCAGAGAAAAGCTTTTGGAACTGTGCAAGAGAACATGTGCAAAATGATGACAGTTTTCAAAAGGTGAATTCAGTGGCCTGTCCTTCCCCTGCCAGTCCCTTCCTTTGTGTCTCCCTGCTTTCTGCACACCCATTTCCTATTCTTTTCTCACGAGGTGACCGAGATTAAAGGTTTACTGGGCATGATTATTCAGGAAAGTCCCACTTTCTAAATCTGCTTCTAATTAAAAAGGGGTGGGAGGGGAGGAAGGGAAAAAAACCCTCCTTACTGTACACACAGGCAGCCTAATCCATCCTGCTGACTTTCCTAGGCATGAGCTCCTAGCATAGAATTAATAAACTATTTTCTGAGATTTATGTTTCGTAACCCTCATCACCCCAGAGATTTTTTCGGATGTGAGTCGTGGATGTCACTTCAAGGAAAGATGGGCATCTGACTTTAGCCTGGACATCAGTTTATTTATGAGGGAGGGGGGCAGGAGTTCAAGCCTTGTGTTCATAACAGGGCTAAGCAAACAGCTCCAGCCCAGCCTAAGCCATTCCAAACACACGGAGGAGCTGGAAACCCAACTCCCCTCCATGGCTGGGTTCACGTTTAGGTTGGGATTTTACTCCATTCCCAAATGTCACTTTATCCCTGCTTTTCAGGAGCTTATTTTCAAGGATTTATGAAATGTGAGATGACAAACCTGGTGCAATAATGTTGTGGGGATTTTGCCCTTAGCTCACCCTAGGAAATGCTCTGCACGAATGGTATGGAGGTGCCTTCCCAGAACAGGCTTATTTCCCCCAGGAAAAGGAAAATTTGAGCTGTCTGTCATTAAGATGAAAAATTCAAAGAGGGTGGGAGGGGACCGAGAAGGGCATTAATCAGAATTGGTTAAAAAAGAAAATAAAATGCAAGATATCCCTTGTCTGGGAAAAAAAAAGAAATTAAAAAAAAAAAAAAATTAACTCAGAGGAAGTCAGAGAAGCCCTATCAGGATTTGCCTATAGGCTGCAACCAGACTTGAGCTGCCTCCACATAATTTGCCTTTGCCAGAGACAAAAAGGTTCCCTTTGCTTCCTTTATGTCTCTATTCTCACTATAACTGCTTTTTACTAATAAAACAGAGCATCTGAGCTGTGTGTCCATATTCTCCCAGCCCCAGGAAGAGGATACTCATGGATTTTCTGTGTGAACTTCAGATCAGGGGTAAATCAAAGGCTTCACTCATCTCTATGTAATTTATTTTTAACTGGTGTGATTTGCTGAAGCTTTTAGACAAGAGATATCATATGAGAATGAAGCAGTTTCTCCCTCAAAATTCCCAGCTGGCCTCCCACAGCAGTTACTCAATCTTCTGACTGTTTTAATTTCTGCTTCCTGTGTGAAGCAGAGACCTCCCTAAAATTGTTCCAGGCCAGGCTGGACAGGGCTTGGAGCAATCTGGGATAGTGGAAGGTTCATGGTTCCATGGCAGGGGTGGAACTGGATGAGTTTTAAAATCCCTCCCAACCCAAACCATTCCATGATTCCATGATTCCTTACCGGCAGCACCAGTTTGAGACACAGGAGAGCTTTCAGGAATGCCAATATCTCAAACCTGGACTAATAAAATTCCTTTTAATTCCATCATAGTCACATATCAAATGTCTCTTTTCAAACTATTTTTCCATGACTCACCTTCTTCTTTGAGTCTCAGGTGTTCAGCCCTGCCCTGTGCCACCTGAAATTCCTGCAGGGAAAGAGGGAACCCCTGCAGCCAGGAGGGGAAACCTTTATTCCTGGAATTCCTTATGGAGCTGCATGCTCAGAACACTGGATGGGCAACAATTAAAACTGGAAATCTACTGTGAGTTATCACCAGAGTCAACACATGGGAGCACAGGGTGCAAACATCAGGCCTGAGGGCTCTGTGCCCACATGGCAGGAAATAAAAAGAAGAAAAACAAGGCAAGGGGGGGAAAGAAGAAAAAAAGAAGGAAAACAAAAGGAGAAGGGGGAAAAAGATCAAATAATTCATCAGTAAGAATAACAGCAGCATCTTGATTTCACACACAGTTTATCCATCTGATGCTTTGCTCGATGCTTTGCAGCCATTCTCTCCTAACACAGGTACGGGAAAACCAAAAATAAAAAATACCTGGTGAAAATCTCTTTGCTCCTACTTGAATGTCAAGGTAGTAGTAAGGGAGTAGTAATATTGTACAAACTCTGAGGTCAGGAGGGGGAAGAGCTCAGTGCAGAGGCAGCAGAGCTGGTGGTTGGGACACGTTCATATAAAAACAACCATGGGGATGTTTTCATGCCACATGTGTTTGCATAAATATCTGCCTGTATTTATAACCCACCTCTCCCAAAGACACAAAGCTATCTCTGCTGATTTATGCTGTGGATCTGGAATCTCTGCAAGGTCAAAGCAACGGAGCTGAGGTCTGTGGAGCTGCTCCAGATTTACGTGAGTCTAATAAAGATCAAAATCTGGCCCTGGGTATTACCCTTCCTATTCACCGGAGTATTTTTATGTTTCTGTTATCTCCTGCCTTCCTACATTCCTGAAGAGTTTTCCTCCTAACATACTTGGACTACAAGATTTGCTCTAATCACCTAATCTTGGCCCTTTTTTTAAGAGGAGGGAGAGCTGATAGCTGGGTTCCATTACAGAAATGACAGCGTTTTATGACTGGTGCTATCTAAAAACCCCAATCTCATTCTCAGCCACTGCTGAGCATCTCATTATATTCATGAAATCCTGCAGAAGTTCCACTTCACTCAAATATTTCACTGAGGAACTAAAAAGGTAAATTATTCAGAGTTAGGGAGGAAACCAGTTCTGTCTGGAAACTGCACTTCCAGCAGTAACATCCTTCTCTGTGTGTGAGAAATGAACTTGGCATTATTCTTCAAAACATGAATAAAACCCAAAAATCCTAATGGTCAGTTCTTTATGCATTAAAAAACACATCATATTTGGGAGTTTTGGTTTGGTTTGGTTTTTGGGGTGTTTTTTCTCTGTTTTTATTGCAGGTGATGCAGGGATCAGCTCATTGATTCTCCAAGACCCCTGTTAACAAACGTGATTTGGGAACTTTCTGCAATAATTTTCCCACAAGATCTGGAAGATATCGAGCAAAACACATGGTCCCTAAAGGAGAAGAGGAACAAAAATCAAGATTTTTAGATGTTCCCATTGGAAAATATAATTCTCTTGATATCCAAGCCATAGATGGGATTGGTTTCAGTGACAAGTTGAGATTCCAAGGGTTCCCAGAGCCTGGGCACTCATCCGCTCACTCACCCATTGCACCACTTAATTCCATCTGCAGGAACACTTATTTGTGCTCTAAATGTTACTGGAAGCCTTTAACACACCTGATTTTTATAGTTCTTGGAAAGGTTTTAGAGGGAAAAAAATGACAAATGAGCTTCCATACCTTGTTTAGGAATATTCTGTTCTGCCTCAGCAGAGGATGATTTTCTTCATTCCACTTCTGCATTCTGCCAATCTGTCCATATCTAAGTGAAATAATTGTGGAAAAGCTCATTCCACACATAGCCCCTTTCAGCACCAATTTTAAGCCACAGTTTAACCTGAGATATTTTCTGCAGTGAGAGTGTTTATGCTTCCAGACTGTGAGTGCCAGCTGGCTCTAGGTAGAAAAACTACATGAGAAGAAGGAACATAAAAGTTGCAAAATCGTTTTTGAAGAGTCTTCCCCCTACCTGAATCCTGATGAAAGACGTTTTGTGAGTACTGAATGAGCTTTTTAAACACCTGACCTCAGAGATTCGGCGCAAATAAAGGAGGGGAAGGGGAAGCAGATTGATTTGGGTTGATGCACGGCCAAAGGGGAACAAAGCTCCTTCCAGGCTGACATTCCCAGAGACACAATGGAATAAACATGTTATCTCCCTTTTAGCTGTAATCTCTGATTAGAACGTTTAATCAATTAGCATTGCTGTTGTCAAAACTTGCTCCCGACAAAGGATGAGAAAAGTTGCCCCAGGGGAATCCCGATCCCAAAACTCCGAGGAGGTGGGAGACTCGTCCCTGCAAGAAACCTCCTGTTCTACCAGGGTGTTGTGTCGTGAGCTGAGAACACTGATCTGCCTTTTCCAGCCCAGGAGCTCTCAGAGAATGTCAAATAACCCCGAGAAAAGAAAAGCTGAAAGCCAAGAATTGCGAGTGTCAGATTTCACTAAAGATGTCTTTTTCTTTCCCCCCCATCAAAAAGCAGAGCACTTGTGATTTTTGGAGAGGGGGCTGCTGCTGTTTAAAAATAAACCCCAAAACACAACGTGTTTGGAGGCCAGCTGTGAAAAAGTTGCTGCGTGTTTTCCTTGCTCCATAAGTCACCTGGGGTTTAGTCTCTCCGAGCTGGTCATTACTGGAATTCCAACAAAAATGACAAGAATTCTTTTCCTTTTTTCTCCCCGGTGAGGTTTATTATCTCTCTCATTAGCACAACCTTTTTGTTATGGAGTTCTCTGAGGCCTTGGACAAGAACAGGATCTCATTGTGCTAAGTACTGTACAAACATATAATGGCTAAAATAAACAGGCAGGAGAGCAGGAGACAAAGAGGAGAAGGAAGAAAATAAAATCGCTCCCATTTCATACACCAGCCCCAGAGAGGTCACAGGACTTTCATACAGCAAAGGACAATGTCCAGGGCTTAAAAATTCAGCCATATTTCCTGTGGGAGAGCTCACAGCATTAACCACAAAAAGGAAATTTCCTTCCCATCTACCTATCTGCTTGAGAGTGCACAGTGCTGAAATCCCTGATTGTTTCCTCAAAGTCAGCAGGGTTTGTCCTCATCCCTGTCCCTCCTCCAAACCCCTCCTCAGAGGCTTCTCCTCGCAGTGCTGAGCCCTGTGCAGAGCTCACCCATCCTCTGCCCCTGCAGGAAATCTGTACATTGATTTCTCTGTGCCATGGGCATAACTTGGCTGTGGGGTAATCTTGGGACCAGGCCAGATGGGTGCATTAACCGTGGAGATTTCTTCACAAAAATCCAATGTAGGTCACGGTAAACAAATGTATTTGGATGGGGATTATTCCTCTGGGGGCAGAGAGGCTTTTGGTGGTTTTTTTCCACATATTCTATATGAGGCTGCTCCACAGAAAACAAATCACCAATTTGGGATGAGGAGAAAGTATCTTCTTGCCTTAAAGCTGCCAAGGAGCAGGCGGAACCCTGCAGCCCCCAGAGGAAAGGAAAGACAAACCCGGGGATTGTTCTCATGTCAGAGCTGCAGAGCAGCAAGATTTAATGTGTTGGGGTTTTTAATGAGTTGCAGAAAGAAGTGGACAGTGAGGTGATGAAATTTCCTGAAGTGCTGACAGCCCAAGACGTTCTGACTTAGTTATGGGAAATGCTGGAATATGCATGTTAATTGGGATGACTGTTTGGGGCTGGATTCAAGCGTGCAGCGTTCTTGGAAAGAGCTGTATTGGTTTCATGTGCACCTTTTTGATGTGGTGCTCATTCCTGAGCCACGACTCCAGCTCCCCAACACTGCAAAAGACAAACAGCCACGGGGAGTGTGGCAAGAGCAAAGCTGGAGAGGCCCAGGCTGGATTAGGAGGGGTCTGAGGGGATCTCTGACACTTGGAGGAGGTCCTAGGAAAAAACTAGGGGAAAAAGGAGCCACCAGGAGCAGGGGCAACGGGCTCTGAATCCCTCAGCAGAAGGAGTTGACAGCTGTCCCAATCTTTCCATAAAGCACCCAAATTTCACACTCAAAATCAGAGCTAAAAGCTCTGGACAGAGCCCCACGTTATTTCCTACTATCACATCACTCAGCTCAGCAACTCTTACTTACCAAAAAGAAAAATTAATTAAAACTGGCCATATATCTGTCAGTAGGATGGGATGAAATACTGACAAAACCCTCTCAGCAACTGCAGAGCCGTGGCACGACCGGGACAGCCAGAGCTGCAGCCTGGACAGCCTGGGATGTTCTGGAATGAAAGATCAGCTGCACAGTAGCACTCCCCAAACAGCCTGGAGAAGTGACAGCCACGCAAAATTAAGCAGAGCATGATGGATTAATGCAGGCTGGGGAGTACAGTGGAGTCATTCAGCTGCTCGGAGCTCGCCACAACAACAGTTTGGGAAATGGCTGGCTGAGTTCTGGGAGAAGGAATTGAAAAGGCTGAAACCATAACCAAAAGGCTGTGAAAAAATGGTGGAATTCACACTGGGAATGCAGACTAGGAAAATGTTTGGTGTGGTTAGTGCTTATTTACTGTTTTGTTTGTCAGGGGGTTTTATGCATTCACAGTCCTCTGATTCCAGCTCGTAAAGATCCAAATAGGCAAAGCAGCTCCTTGAATTGAAGATGTTGTTTTACCATTTCCAAATCAAATATTAAGATGTCTCAGAATAAGATGATTGTGCCAGAGAAAGTTTTGTCAGATTTGGGAACCCAGAGCAGTTTTCTGAACTGAATCATACCCCAATTTTTGCAGATTTCTGAGAGAGAAGCAACAATCTTCTCCCGAAAATCCAGCGTGACCCTATGTAATTCATATAAATCTGAATTTGCTGCCATGCAACAAAGTTTGAAGGACCAAGAAATAAACTGAATTAGAGCATTTGTGCTGTCAGAGCTGACAATGGATTATTAAAAGAGCCATATTCAAACCCCAGTGCCATGTGTTACTCATTCCTCTAATAGTCCAGAGATTGTTGTGTTAGAAAAGGGTGCAATAAGGACACGTCGTCCTAGACATTGTGTTTCCTAACATTCTGTTAACTGGACACATTTTTGTGGGTTAATAATCTTGCTTGTTTTCTGATGCTTACGCTCAATTGCAAAAGCAGCTGAGAGGAAAAAAAAAACTGTAAAGAAAGACTGGAGGAAAAGCCAAGAAACCCTTCTGTGGAAGTGTAGGTGTTTGGACATGAGAGCCTTTTGGCAACTTCAGATGTTGGGTTTTTGTTTTTCTAGGTGTTTAAAGAAAAGCAATTACCTCTGTGATGACACTTAATATGCCAAGATTCAGCCTTGAGCAATTTTTTATGGCTGTGTTCTAAACTGCAGAAAGTACAGAGCACACTGGATCCACTGAAAGATGTTTCAGTGCAGCCGTTCTGACAGGAAAACTGTGGTTACACTGGCATCTGAAAATTCCTGAAAAAAAGACAAATAAGAGAGAAAAAACCAGTGGTTTCAGGGGGTGGAAATGCTGCATCACTGGCTGCAGAGGGGTAATAAATGGGCTGAGATTCTTGGCCTGTTTGAAGCTTATCTTTGAATTTTGAGGCAGATTCTCCCCCCTTTGTGTTTGTGTCTTTGAACGTGAGGAAGGAGAGAGAGCAGGAGATGTGAGAGAGGCAGAAAAGTTGAGGGTTTGGGTTTTTTGCAGACCCTGGGCAGCAGCTCTGAGTATGGCAGGATTTATTCCTGCTCCTGTGCTCAGGTTGGGATCTGCACCCCATTCCCACAGCTGCAGTGGGGACACCTGGGACCTTCTGGAGAGGGCTGGACCCCAAAATCATCCTGGGAAAATACAAGTGGCTCGTGCCTCCTTGATTCCAGAGGGCTCTGGGATGGGTTCCCTTGTCCAGCAGCAGCTGGGACAGGACTTTTGGCAAAGCAGGAATGACCCAGCCACAAGTCCTAGGTCTCAGGGATGTTTTGAGAGGGGATTTTGTGTGGCTGTCAAATTTACCCTGCTGCAAATCAGGCAAAACTCAGCATTGAACAGAAAACCATCTAGAGCTGTTTGCTGTAGAACATATATATGACATCAGGAGGTTTTTTTTTAATTAAGGAATTAATTAACATTAAAAAAAAACTTCAAGATGGTCTAGGAAAAAGCAAATAAATCCCTGAAGCATGGGAGATGTTGGGGAGTTTTCCTGATATTTACCCCTTTCTTTGTAACCCACAGAAGGGGAATCATTGTGCAAAATCAGGGTTGGAATGGAAATTCCTCCCCCATCCAGCCTGAATTCCCCTGTGTGCTCCCTGCACATCTTGATCAATATTTCCCTGCTCTTCCAGTAACTGTGAACAGTCATTCCCTGAGCCCACGAGTTACAACATCCAATCATGTTTTCAGATATGCTTCTGTTGTTTATTTGAAGGCAATGTCTAAATGTAGCCCTCTAATTGCTTCATGGAAAAACAAGTTTACTTTATGGTTTGAGGGTGTAAGGCTGGGGATCGTGTTACTCTGTATTTGTCTTACAGTGACTATTTAAATGGCTGTGATAAGCTACCAAACCTGCAGAGCTACAATTAAGATGTTTCCAGAAGTTGTGCCTTGTCAGTCAGCACAAGGTGCAACAGATTTTTGTGAAAACGCTGCGTTGAGATATTGGAAAATTTCCAAAAAATTAAATACTTGTTTACAAAAATCCCCTTTTTTTCCCAGCATCAAAAAATCAGGGGTTGGGTTTAGTTGTTTTGTGAGTTTTTTCAAATTTTTCTTTTTAAGTATATTTTTCTTATTAATATTTTTTCTTTTTAAATATATTTTAGTCTCAGTTTTGAATAAAAATATGTTTTAAATTGTGATGGAAAGTTTGATGCTTTAAAAATAAAAAGTTTTAAAGAAGTGCAGTGCTTGTTGAATTGTGCGTTTGAATCCATGCCTATAACTAAATAAATAATAAATATAAAGTGAGAAAAATGTAAAGTGAGATAAATAGATATAAATTGATAAAAAATAAATATAAAATGATGAAAAATCCAAATTTTTAAGCAGAATAGAGTCAGCGAAGTGAACGGATATGGGGGTAGTGACTGATTCTGTTAAAAAAAAATTGCGAAATCCAAAAGGAAAATTTAATTTCAGCTTTTGCAGAGTGGAAAGGAGCAGCTCTAGCCCCCGAAGCCAGCCGCTCCGCTCGGCTCTCCCAGCCGAGCTGCAAATGAAGATGTTTATTCCAACTCGCGGGGAAGATCCTCTTGGCGTTGCCTCCAAAGCCATTAGGCAGGTGATTAACCCATTTATTTTCAAATGCGTGCCTTGTCAAACACGGCAGAACAAACGCGAGGGGATGAAAGCGGAGTTCCCAATTACCGCGTTTCGGGCCCGGCCCTTTCTCTCTCTCCCCTTTGGGGGAATTTTGCTGCGATTGCAGCGAGGAATTCGCCACATCTGCTGCAGCTCCCGCAGGATCCCGGCGCTGCCAATTGAAATGGACATTCCGCTGGATATTGCGTTTCCTCGGACTTGGAACGCAAATTGCAGCCGGCTTGGACAGACCCAGCTTCGGATGTGGGAGCCGCGATTCCAAAGTCATCCCATCGCATGGGAGTCAGGGATCCGCAGCTCGGTTTCTGTTTCAGCCGCTGGCTGTGGCACCAAGGGAGACGATAATCTTTTTATTCTCTTGTCATTGTGTCAGGCAGCTTTTAATTTAAGGCTGCGTCGTGTCAGGAGTGATTGGGGATCTCAGTTGCTGTAAATACCTGAGCACAGAGAGATGTACACACACTCTGAAAAGTGTGGCTGGAATCAGATCTCAGGGGTTCCTCTGCTGCTGTTTGATGAAGATATAATTGGGAGAATATAAAGAGAGATTGTTTGGAGGTAACCAAAGAAACCCTGGCACTACCCGTCTTTTAAATCATCAGCTGCCTTGAACACGGGTAATAAAACACATTGTAACACATATTTTCAGAGAGCAGCAAATTGTTTTAAAGACATCGCTCCCAACAAACAAAACTCTGGATACCCAGAGTGAATTTTAGGGCTGAAAAAGTTGTTATCAGCTTCCAGTTCTCCTTTAAACATAGGTATGTTTTTCCCATTTAATCGCAGATTGGATTGTTTTCAGATCTCAGTTTTAACAGTCCAGAAACTTCAGTGGAAAACAACAACCTAAAAACTAAAAACATTTTCTCTTGCGCCATTATGCACACCTGCACTCAATAAAACAGAATTTCAATCATCACTCTTTTTTTCTTTTTCTTTTTCTTTTTTTTTTTTTTTTTCTTTTCCCTTGTACCAAGACATTCATTTCACTTGAACTGTGGAAGGGAAAAACTCACTGTCGTTTGCATTTACACTTTTTTCATTCCTGGCACCACAAAATCTGGGAGGTGGTGGTTGGGATTTTAATTATATCATTCTTTTAATTGGAAAACTTAATATCCCTCTGTTTATACTTTCGTACATTTTGATTTTTATTTTAAAGTGCTGATTGTTTGTTTCATAAAATCCAAATTTGGCCTGAACAAGCCCCTAGAAAAGACAGTTAATAAAATTACTCAGTATTTATGCTTCTCCCTAAAGACTGCACAGAGCAGGCAGGAGAATACACAGATAAAGGAGTGTCTGACTCTCTCAAATCCAGCTCTGGATGATCCCAAGTTTCTCCTGTTGGAAAGCTTTGCCTAAAACATCATAAATGAATAAAAGAGGAGATTTGCCTTTCTGAGGGAGACACGGAATCTGTGGTGGTCGGAAAATGCTGTCGCTCCCTGACGCCTGTGGGGTCTGTGGCAGTGCCACCCCTCTGCCCCAGAGAGGACATCCTGCGCCACTCGCGGAGCCGGGGAAGGGATGAAGGGAAACTGCTGGAGATTTGGAGAGGGAAGAGCTGGAATTAGCTCTTGGAAAGAACTTTCTGCCCCCCGTGCTGTCAGCCCAGTGAAAGCTGAGTGAAAGTCACGAGCTCCAGAGGCAGGATGGAGCGGGGGGACAAGCAGGGAGCTGCTCCCCTGGGAGCAGGCACGGGGCTGAGGGCTGAGCTGGAAGCTGCCAACCTCCCCCCTCACCTGGGCAGGCTCCAGCGCCTGCTGAGCCCGGCCCGGGCTGCAGGCGGGGTTTAACGCCGGGCTGGGGGCACCGGGGGTGGTGGGGAGCCGGCCTGGTGCCGGGGGAGCCCAGGTGCTGCTCCTCGCCCCGTGGCACCCTCCTGGTGCCCTGGCCGGCTCTGGGGCAGCTGCCAGGCTGAGGGAGCAGCTCTGCACAGGAGCAGGCTGGGCGACAGCCACGGAGCGTCCCCGACACCGCCAGCACCGGCGGGAGGGCACCAGGGGATGCTTTAGACAAACGGGACCCGGCAGGGCTCCCAGACCTCGCCCCAAACCGCTTTTCCTCCCAAATGCAGGACTGAGAAGGAGCCCTTTGGCTTCCTCAGGACCCTCCGGCCCCTGCGGCCCGAGCTGCACCTGCGGGGATGTCCTGCCCGCATCCAAGCCCGCTGGGAATGCGGAGGTGACTCGAGGACAGCGATCGCCCGTGATTTGCTCGCCGCTGTTTGCATCCTGCAGAAGCTGCTTTTCTTGGCATCCAGCGACTCGAAAGGGAGAACGCTCCGCGTTTTGCTGCGAAGCGAGCTCCAGAACACAGATACACGCACGGGGAAATGGGATTTTGCGTGCTGGCTTGTCTGCCAGGAAAGAAAAGCAAATGGATAATCACTGACAATAAAGTTACACTTGCAAGGAACAGTTGCTGGGGAGAAAAGCTGCTTGTATTTCCCAGAAGGCTTCAGCAACTTTCATATTTATTGAGTATAATCTGCCTTTTGCATGATCCTCTTTGAATGCTACCACACCAATAACTCCTTTAATCGTGCCATTAGCGACTCCCTCCACGGGCTCCTGCCACTTTCTCCTTTATTATTAACAGGTAGATGTTCGTGACAAAGAATTTTCCCTCTTTTCCCATAATCGTAGATACACTTAGTCCTTTCCTATTTGAAACATTACCAAAATTCAAAATCCGGCTGAATAAACTACGAATTTCCACTTGTGAATTATGGATTTACACATAGAAAAAAAAGAATTATTTAAAGCCCAAATGGAAGCGCAGGAGGAACAAAGGGTGCTTTATCCCTCTGCCGCTGTCTGCACTGCGTTGTGTGGCTTTAGGTGCTACTGGTCATGCTCCAGTAGGTCTGGTGGGAATTTTGGATGGTGCAAAGCCTTTGTTACCATATCAGAGCTTGGGCTGATTAGGCCGGGTGTAATTGGGGTTAGGTCACGGCGAGGTTGGCTCTGCTGGCCCAACCCCAGCAGTGATGGAGAAGCAGAGCCGGTGTTGGCTCTGCGGAGCGGGGCTGACCCAACTTCCCTGATTGCTTCAGCTGGAGATTATCCCTCCACGGAAAACTGTTCACGTAATTTTAAGATGATTTTCTTGGCTCTCGTTGCGCTGCAAGGAGCAGCAGCCACCTCCCGAGCCCTCTCCCCCTGTGCAGAGCGGGGCTCTGGAATCCAAACTGCTGCAGATCCAAGCCTTGCCCGGGCTCTTATCTGCTGTGGGCCAAATGAAAATCCATTCCTGGGAGCCTCCTGCACGCCGCAGCTCTGGTTGCTGTCTCAGCCCCTGTGTTGTGGCTGAGAACCATCTGGAGTAAATCAAATGAAATAAAACCTCTATTAACTGAACCTTAAATATCCCGAGCTCGCCATTATCACGGTCAAACACCCTGACATGGCAAAAACCTCTTTGCTCGGTACAAATCTCTGTCTCCCACGTTTCCTCAGCGTTGTCGCTGCCCTCGGGAAGGGACACCGAGCAGATTCCAACCTGAAATATTCCCCATATTCCCCATGTGCTGTTTTGATGCAGCACAATTGGGGAAGTTGACCAAAGCTCAGCCACTGGCAGGATCAGGGTCCGGCACCAAAGCAACCCTTAAATCCCAAAAGCATCACTGGGCATCGTGGTCTTGTTAGCAGCACTTTCAAAAAAAAACCGAAAATAAGCAGTGAAAAAAAAAATTTGATTTGTCTATAGAATAACCGAGATTTTTGCAGATGAGGAGCAGTGGGGAGCTACTGTCCAAGGAGCATTTCAGTGGAATGAATTTGGGTTGTGCAGTCAGAGGAAAATGCGGATTTTTAATAAAAGTCAATATTTTACATGGCACAAAATCCCTTATAACAAGCAACAGAAAAACCTTCCCTGAAATGCTTCTTCCCCAAAAATCTCTGCAAGCAGCCATCTCAGAGTTGCAGACTTTTAAATTTTTTATATCTTACAGACTACAAATGAAGTTGCTTAAAATGTATTTTGTAAGTGCATAGGCAAAGGTAATTCTTGTATTGGAAGAAGTGTTGTTTTCCAGGGGGAAATTATGGAAAGAAGGCGGTGCTGGGTATTTCTAACGACCTTACATGTGTAGATAGATGGAAAGTTATATTAACAGGGATGGAGGAGTTGGAGATTCTTCTCCTCTCTCATTTCTGAGAGTCTGTGCTAAATAAATCTGTAAAAGAAGCCACATGGATTTAATTCCATCATTTTCTAAACGAGCATCTTTCCACCATCTGTTACGTTCTAAAGTGTGATTTATTCTGCTTGTTTCAGCTCTCCGTGCAAATACATTTATACACACAAATAAAAAATTGGTGCCCTGCTTAAAACGACTTGGAGCCCGTACAATCGACAGAGGAATTAGGAGCATCCAAATAAATTCCCCACCCCTGCGGACCATGGCGGGGACACCGATGGCGTTCACTCCCGGGCTAATACCAGCTCGAAATGCAATCAGAGGAATTGCGAACGCCCTGAAAGAACGCCCTGAATGTAATTAAATAAAAAGGGGGGGGAAAAATTCCCTGTAACCTCGGAGGGCTGGCTGGAATCCGGGCTGGAATGTGCTCCCCACTCACGCTCCACGCCGTGGGTGAGAGCACAGGGGTGGATGGAGGGACGGAAAAATCACGTTTGGGCTGAGGATTTTCGCTCTCTCCGGATTCCTGCGGGGATCCCCGCGGCTTTGGCCGCAGCCAGCCCTGAGCTCACGGCAGCGCGGCCGGCCAGGGATGCGGAGGCAGCGCTGGGTGTCCCCGGAGCTCCGAGGCACCGCATCCCGGCCAGAGCATCTCCCAGCTCAGCCGAGCCCCAAACGGCTCAGAGTCACTCCCCATCTTCGTTCTACCGCGTAAAAATAATAAAAGTCCTCAATCTCACTTCAATTTTTTTTGTCCGGGGGAAAAAAAATACGAAAAATTCAATTTTCTTTGAAGAAATGGGGTTCGAGAAGTAAAGAAACCAGCCGGTTGATCTCACGGAGTCTGGCACCCTCACAATCAATTTGTACCAAGTCTGAGCCTGTGACTCAAAAGCTGTTTATTGATCGGTTTATTACAGCGGCCGGGATAATAAAAAAGAGATGGGAAATGACGGGAGACAAGCGGCAGTCGCGAAGCTGCGATCGTTCAGGGGACTCGGGATAGATTTGGAAAATAAAAAGCTGAATAGGAAAAAATAACTGACAGAAGAGAATTGTAATTGTGGAACCGCATCCAGCGTTGGACACAACTCCACACCGCGAATGCGCTGCATAAATAACAGGATTTTTATAGGAGCTGCCTTTGGGCACGGGACAATTCCGTGTATTTCGTGTATCCCTCATTCCCTCTGCATTACCAAGACTGATGGAAGGCAGCGGGCGATAGCCGAAAACGAATATATCTGAAAATTGATAAATAAAAATAAAACGCGCCCGATAAAATAAATCTCTCCACTTGTTTGTGCGGGAAGGTGGGGACGCTCCGGGAATAACCGGGTGCTCCAATCTCAGCCAAAGCAGGAGCTTGGAGTCTCTCACTCTGCACACATTATTCCCCCTGGCCGAGGTGAATCATGTTGGTTTATTCATCGCCCAGACAGGCAGGAAGGTGTGTGCGATTATTAGGAATCCTTGCAACAAGTTCGATAGAAATTGTTTGCAAACAAAAAGACAGAGTCCGGGGGAGGGGG